>JABCKO010015867.1:17375-70867 GCA_018855915.1 Tephrocybe sp. NHM501043
AGTCCGGCAAAGAAACTCTGTGAATTACTAGATTTCTACTATGATCCTTCATTAAGATTCTCTTGCATATTACAGCAAGAGGTCTACAAATACTTGAAACTTCACCCACAAGATCGAAACTAAGGTAGGCGAAGGCCCTACCATCCAGCATTGAATATGCAACGCAGCGCACCCAAATCAGAAGACGAATAAAAGGAGTCTTCGTAATCATATTCTCTCATACATGCACATGTACGCCTTCGCTTTGAGCACCTCATCCAATGTGGTGAGGCGAACGATCGTATCACTGATGTAAGCCCATTGACGAGGAGCCTTCACTTCCGCTGACGTTGCATTTGTTTCTTCCGATGTGTTGGAGCTTGGCTTGGCATCAGGCAATGCTGTGTATGCTATGTAATGGCCACCAAGCTAGAATAATACTCTCATGTCAGCACATATTATCCAGATAACGGTATATAAAGACACACCATATTCCCAATATGCACGACGACGGCATACAAGCGATACATACACTTCTCCCCCTTCGTATGGCGCTTCTGAATCCCTAAGTGCAATCCCATCCCACGGTGTGTCTTGCTCTTCTTGCCTAGCCCAAAATCTTCCTTGCGTGGCGCGAGGTACGGCGCGAGATCAAGGAACTCGGGGAATGTAACGTAGTCATCGAGCTTCTTGAAGCCGTGCGAGAAGGACAATATGCTCGTTTTGTTGATCTGTTGGAAGCGTTTGAGATGTATGACAAGCACAGGGGGAGGGGTGCCGATGAGGTAGCGTTTATATGCGGGGCGCATGATGACGGGCTTAGACTTTTTGCGCGCTGGGGCATTGGTTGCAGATGCAGACGTCGAGGACTCCATGGAGCGCATGGACGTGGCGGAGGCATCGCTTTCTCCATCAGAGCTTTCCTCGCCGTCGGCGTCTGGACGTCGTGAATGTCCTGGTATAGGGAGTGTATGGGTGGAAAGGTTTGTTGGAGAATTGTGGTTGAGGGCATGGACGAGGCGGGGGAGGGGTTGGACGATGGGCGTGCTTTTCTCAAGGGGTAGTGGGTTGGACCGCTCCATGGAGAACGGCGGTAATGGTCGAGTTGATGAGTCAGGCGCAGTCGTAGAGATGAAAGGGATAGGGAGACCGCCTGGCGTCGTTGGGCGAGATGTACTATCAGGTAGTATCAGTTTCACCGTGGCCATTGCGTCGAAGTCGGATTCGTGGATGGAGGAAGCGGCTGTTGTCGGTAGAGAGGAGACAGAGCGCGGGTCGCTGCTGTTCGTATGTGTATACAGTGACACGGTTGGAGTGGACATAGATGTGGGTATATGTGTCAAGGCTGCTGGACGAAGAGGCGACAGGTCGGTCGGTATTTTCGACACGCGGTTAGAAATCTTGGCCACAGGTGGAGGGACAACCTCTACTCTCACTTCTTCTCCGTCTGAATCCTCCTCTCCGCTGCCCTCTTTCTCTGGCGAAGGCTTCTTGAACTCGCCGTTCGCAATCTTCCAACACCGACGGCACCCAACCATATTCTCTCCATCCATGATCTCAACAGAAGTGAACATCCGAAGGCACTCCTCGATCCCTGAAAAGTGGTTCAAGCTCAACCATAGATTCTGAGGGGTGCCTGGGGCCGAAACAGACCGGTTGCTTTGGCCTTGATGAGGTGGTTTGAGGAAAGTAAATGGACTGCCAGACGACGCTGGTGTGACATCCGCCAAAATCTCCCGAAGGTAGTTCAATTCACCACTTGTGGGCTTTGGAGGCTTTGGAGATCTAGAACGTGCAGATTGAAAGGTGCGCTCCTTGTGGAGATGAGGATTGTGTGAAGCAGGAGAGGTCATGGGCCGTGATGACTGTGCTCGTGGATTCAACAGCGTGTCGTGCGCGTTCGCTACTATGGGTGTGGGGCTTGCTACGAGGGGTACCACTTCAGCGACATCACTGCGCGCCGATCCCCCACTATCGGAACTTTCCATTCGAGGCACTTCCAAGGATCCCGATCGCTCCTTGAAAGGTATTTCTTGAAGCCGGCTCTTTGGCTTTCCCATTCCCATAGACATGCTTATCCGTCGTCCGAGCTTGGCCCAACCATCACTCTTATCCTTCTTCTCCGGTTTCAGGTTGGCAGACGACAAGATCTCTATGTGCTTTCCCTTGTTGCCGTTCGTAGAATCCGACGAACTTTCATGGGTTACCACGCTCTCCTCCCTCGACGCCGAGGGACTTGCATCGCTATCCGGTTCCACAACATCGGGGACGATATCGAAACTCCTCCTGCGAGGATCGGGTACAGAAGGTGGCTCTTCATGACCAGCGAGCTGGCCTTCCCCTTCCCTCGGACTGTTGGGTGGTACGGACGATGGTCGGGGGACCTCATTGTTGACGCCCAATGCCGTCGCCGGGAAAGACGTCAGGCGCTTCGCGAGGTTTTTTAGGCGATCGCGTTTGCGAGAGTGGTAGTCCTCTGCTTTAATGCTGAGGGAGATGTCGCTAAAGTCCTCGTACGTCTGAGACACGTTCTTACACTCGCGACACACGAGGATACTCGCAAATTGTCCACCAAAAATCATGTCCGAAAGGGCCATGAGTTTTTCTTCCTCGGGTATTGTTGGTGGCAAGGTGGAGGATTGGGAGGATATACGTGAGGGTGTTATCGTTGTCCGGCGTCGTTTTCGTTTGATGTTGTCTGCTGGGGGTTGCCGTTTCTTGATGACCTATAAGTAGAAAACACGATCGGGGTAAAGAGTAGTCTATGAGGGGTCAATAGAAGGGCGTACATCAATTTCCTCCATTCTGCTAGCGTCCAACAAAATACGCAGAAATTCATGTGCGTCCTGCTGGGCAAAATCAAGGTATTGATCGTACTTCCGACCAAGAGCAGCGAGGATTGGCCTTGAGCGTAGATGTCAGTCAACCCGAGTATGAAAAGACGACGCGCGACTCACTTTGGACTCAAGTTCTCCCTCTTTTGCCGCAATTGACTTTCCCATGCATTCACCATCAAATCCAGGAAGACATCGCCAATTGGCATCATATCTACCCATGTTTGCTCATACTGGCCACCCAAGTTATGGCCATTCGTTAGCAGTGGAGACTTCCTCGAGCCAGGGTTATAATGCTGCTGTATCAACGGCGGAATTGGCCTGAAGTGGGCGAGATCAGACAGAAGTCGGGTTGCTATCAACTACAGAAACATCAGATGAATGAATGAATGCGACTCAGTCTTGTTGACGCGCACGCACCCCTTGAAGTACAGAGTTCATGAAACAAGTGTTTCCATGATTGAATAGTCCTGGAGGAAGAAGTGCCGTCTTCTCCTGCTCTTCTTTCTGTTGCCTGGCCCGACATAGCTCCTGCGCGGTCTGGCTCTTTGTCTTAGCCATGCAAGGTGCGCCGGATCGTTTGTTAAATGGTCGCCTGGTGTACACACAAGCTGTGGCGTATATGGACGTAGGATAAGGATGTAAAGTATTAGGGGTCGGGGGTAGGAGATAGGTTAGTGGGATCTTTAGCGATCAGATTATAAATTAGGAACTGCGCCGGTGTTCGAACTCATCCGTCAACAATTTAGCATTAATGGCATGCTCTGACTCTATTTCCTAATGTACGGAGCCGGATGTAGCGTACTCTGAAGGGCTTAATATTTTATTAGGAACTGCGCTGCAGTCGATCATGAGAAGGAGGCATCGCAAGTAGTACAGCAGCACGGCAAGTTGTAACGTGTGATCGAGTCATTTTCGTAGCAGGTCACATCCAGAACGGTACGTTTGGGGAATATGACGCTGCTCAGCATTTTACCAGTCCCGCAACTCAGAGATCGCTGTTGTTGCGTCCTTCTGTCACCGTCGACCGATCGATCCAAAAAATCCCCGATCGTTTTATCCTTTTCCGAAAAAGGAACCCCAACAAGTCCGCACAATGCTAATATGTGCGCGCTGTCCAGCTTAGTCGAAGCCTCCGTATGGGGGCACCTCCAGTGCGCAGTTGCCGTGGCGGACAAAACAGCAGGATTAGATGGTGCCTTCATGGCTCAAAGCTTGGTATACAAATCCACCGGTCGCCTGAACCCTACATTGCCACGTCAGACCATTTCAAACGTGGCCAAAAGAAATGCACTTGCCTCCCTCTCCTGTAATCCCAAAATGCTGGGCGGGTCCGAACCCAATCGTGCCGAGGATCCTTCCGAAATCATCTGGCCGGATTTGAAGGTTTCTGCCATTCTCCTTGAGTTGCTAGAGATGTGTATCAGCGAGCGACAGGATCTAATCACAGACTGCACACCGCGTCCATGCGCCTAGCCTTTGCATACGTGTCCCAAGCTTGTGGTTCCAAGATGAACACCCCACCAGGCTTCAACACGTCATACACACGCTGGAAGAATGCCTTCAAACCCTTATCTCCGCTGTTCAGATGTATCCATTTTGAGATCGAGAAACTTGAAAAATACATACAAGTCAACAAGGCGAAGGCGGCAACGAATTAATATACGTACGCGATGACAACAGTGTAACCCTCTGCATCCTCCGGAATGTGCGTTGACGTCCAGTCTGCTGTTCGGAATGACACGTTGTGCGGGAAAATGTGACGCCCCCGGATTTCTGAGGGAGGTATAGGCAGAGAGCCAAATTCATGCTCACATGATGTGGGGAAATAGTCCGGTTGGGGATGTGGGCTCGCTGTCTCGGGTGTAGGACTTCTTCTGCGCTTGGAGCTTGTGCTGGTGACATTTGTTGGGGTGGTTTCCTCTGCACCGGGTTCCTGCAGAGACCAAACGGTGCGTCTTCGCCGCCAAGCAGCGCGAATAAGCGTGTCGTCAATATCAACTCCTACTACCTTCTGTGCACCCCAGGACTGAGCTGGCCGGTGACGCGTGAATCTTATGCATACATCTTGCAAAGAACTAAAACGCACCGATCTCGCATGTCACAAATCCTTCATTGCAGCCGACATCGAGTACACGGGATCCTAAAAAGGTAGCTGCCGGAAGCAAGGCTAGGCGAGGGTCTCGAACAGATGGACGTTTCGAGTAATACCTACCCTGCCCTTGTTATTGAACAACATTGTATAGAGCGTTGAGAAGGATTCGAACCCGTGGTAATTCCCATGTATAGGCACAGAGAAAGATGAGCTCGACGCCATTACTTACTTGTCGTCGTTGGTCAAATTGGTTGTAGCGGATTGTGTTGAAAGGCGTGATTTGGACATTTTGCTACCATGTGGCACAAGCGACCCTTGCAATACATCATACAACAGGTACGAACTCGAGAAAACACGCTCATACTTGCGTCATTTCGAGGTGAGGTTGCACCAACTTTCGAGCCTTGACACTATCAAGCTGTCCAATTGCTTGGGGAAAGGATATTTTAAGCAACGGTGGCGACATCGCGGTCGAACATGATTCCATATAGAGCTCAATATGGATGAGAGTTTTCCAGGAGTTCCATTCAAGCGAAGATAACGAATCCTCATCAGCCGATATAAAATGGGTTCGATGGTCTGAGGATTTCTCCAGCCTTTCGACGTCCTTGAACTCCTGTCCTAGTATCATTGTCGCCCTTATCATGAAGCTTTCTACAGCAGTGCTGGGAGCTCTCTCGGGGCTCCTGACAGTGCCTGAAGCCACTTTGGCCTCTCATACTGTGTCCAGTAATCACACATCGACCTCAGCCAAGTCAGCACCTAATTTCGTCTTTGTCATCACCGATGACCAGGACCTCGAATTGGAATCTGTCTCCTACACTCCCCTCATCCAGAAGCATCTGGGCAAGAAGGGTACATTCTTCAAGAATCACTTCGTCACGACTGCGATCTGTTGTCCCTCTCGCGTGGCGTTGTGGACCGGTCGTCAACCACACAACACTAACGTCACCGATGTTAGCCCACCATATGGTGCGTGAACCCCAGATCTACCGAGATATAGTAAATGTAATAGATTTCACAGGTGGTTACCCAAAATTCATCGAGCGTGGTTTCAACTCCAACTTCCTCCCCGTCTGGCTTCAGCAAGCCGGCTACAACACCTACTACACCGGGAAGCTGTTCAACGCACACACTGTCCTGAACTACAATAACCCGTTTGTCGCCGGTTTCACCGGGTCCGACTTCCTTCTGGATCCCTTCACGTACAGCTACTACAACTCGAGCTATCAACGCAACCAGGATCCTCCAGTCAGCTACGCGGGTAGGCACACCACGGAGGTAACCACCGAGAAAGCTTTGGGCTTCCTGGACGACGCCATTGCCTCTGGAAAGCCATTCTTCCTTACTGCTGCACCCATTGCGCCGCATGCCGCTGTGGAGGGTGGTAACGTCGGTGGCTTCACCGAACCTATCCCATTACCCCAGCACGCGAATCTCTTCCCAAATGTTACAGTCCCTCGCACGAAGCACTTCAACCCAGATAAGGTGATTGATTTTTGGTCTTCGTGTGGACAGCCGTTCTAACATACGATCTTAGCCCAGCGGCGTCAGCTGGATCCGCAACCTGCCCAAGCAGGACCAGGCGACACTCGACTATAATGACCACTATTACCGCCAACGTCTGCGCTCTCTGCAGGGCGTCGATGAACTTGTCGACAGCATTGTCGCTCGTCTCGAGAAGAGCGGTCTTCTTGACAATACCTACATCATCTATACCTCCGATAACGGATACCACATCGGCCAGCACCGTCTTCCTCCTGGAAAGACCTGCGGCTTCGAAGAAGATATCCGCGTCCCTCTTTTCATCCGTGGTCCCGGTGTCGCCGCCGGCCGCGAGGAGACC
The DNA here is from genome assembly GCA_018855915.1 of Tephrocybe sp. NHM501043. NCBI lineage: Eukaryota > Fungi > Basidiomycota > Agaricomycetes > Agaricales > Lyophyllaceae > Tephrocybe > Tephrocybe sp. NHM501043. The sequence goes on from JABCKO010015867.1 coordinate 24,130, forward strand.
GCGGTGACCACACACATCGATCTGGCCCCCACGATCTTCGATTTGGCTGGCATCCCACTTCGTGACGACTTCGATGGCGCCCCCATACCTGTCAACAAGAACTCACATGACGTTCGCCATGAGCATGTCACTGTGGAATTCTGGGGTTCTGGCATTGGCGAAGGTGTGAAAGGCAATGTTGGTAAGTCTATCAAGCTCTAACACTTGTTAGGCTATCTAAGCCCTCCATAGCCCCAGGAAATAGCGCTGTCTTCGCCAACAACACATACAAGTCGGTCCGGCTCATAGGAGAGGGATACAACCTTTATTATTCAGTCTGGTGTAGCAACGAGCATGAGCTTTATGACTTGAGCGTAGGTCCCTACCCATCCATTCGCGAATTCTGTGGCTAATTCTGGTGGACTAGACGGACCCTTATCAACTGAACAATCTCTTCTCCACTGATAACACCACGTCGAGCCATGAGCCTCGCTTGTTAGGCCACACCCGATCCCAAGTCATTTCGCGCCTGGACGCACTCCTCCTCGTATTGAAATCCTGCAAAGGTGAAACATGCATCAAGCCTTGGAACGTCCTGCACCCCAACGGCTCTGTCAAGAACCTTCGTGATGCCCTGAGCTCCACGTACGACGCCTTCTATACCAGGCAGCACAAGGTGTCTTTCGATCGCTGCGAACTTGGGTATATCATCGACTCTGAAGGCCCACAAACTCCCTTGACGTACCGTCACGACTGGGATTTGTGGACATGATGCAAGTTGGAAAGTGAAAAATTAAGTAGGAATAGTTTCAAGAATTCAAAGACACTTGTATACCATTGGGATAATTGCATGCCATTTTTATTTCACCGCGGGTGGCCCAAAGGTCGTGTTATGGTCTACTGTTAGTCAAAACAGCCCATTATTTTCCGAAAAGAAAGTGCTTCAACAAAGATCAAATACTCGGCTTCTCCATCCATCTTTCAAGCTTTCAAGCTTCTTCGTCTCCTGTCTCCTTTCCTCTACCCGTTCAAGCTCTCCTCGCACCTCTGCGGCACTCTCCACAACACTCTCTACGACAATCTCAGCTTCGTCTACCGCATCCTCGACCCCTTGCACCACACGCTCGAGCATTCCAGCATCATTATCTTCGCCTTCATACGCCCCAGCCTTATCTGGGAAGAGCATCGTGCCGCCCCCAATAGCTACTGAAGTCTCTGGCTCTTGTGACGATGAACCTGATGCGACTGTGGTGATGGTATGCACAACCCCCTTCAGATTCGCTGTTGTCCTCGAACATGTCTCAACTTCCGCGTTCCCTGTCCGACCAGCAGCGGATGCAACGCCAAACGCTTCCAGTCCTCTCTCTGATAGAGCTTCCCAATAATCCAGCAATCCAACCGAACCTGTTTCTTCATCATGAGACTTCCTCGCGGTATCCATCACGATTGCCAATCCACTCGATAGCTTTTCCAGCCCGGTGCGTATCTTAGCCTCGAGAAGTCTTGCAGCAATTCGAGATACCAGTGGCCCTGCTAGCGGCTGCACGAAAACCTTATTCATGATCCAATGCTTGCTCTTGCTGAGCATAAACCGGACACCAGAAAGTGTCGCTTTGACATCGAGGACGTCAAAGAGACGAGCAGGTGTGGCGGGGTCAGATTCTGATTTGGAAGGCCCTGTATCAAGAGAAAGGCCGAGGTCCAAGCTAAGCCCCTGCGAACCACTGTCAAGGTGTACAGACTTGGGACCACCAACTTCAAAGCTAAGTAGACCCTGATCAGAGTAACCAAGGACACCATTCCCATACATAACAAAGTATCCCAGCTCTCTCACCGCCACACGGATTCCGTCTACATGCACCTGCAATCGACTGCTTCTTGACATCGACGTTCCGTTCCTCCGGGCGTCCTCACGCATATCAACCCGAACTTCGTTGCTCGTCATTACCACAACCTGATCGGGGGCAATATCGAGCAAAACGCCACCTGCATGTCTCGGCCCCATCTTCAGCGCATCCAACGCCACTGCAATCTCTCCGCTCTTATATTCCACTCCCGGCATGAGGAGGCCGATGCGCCCGACAAGGTTTATCACTCTTGGCAACAACCAGCCCAGCAGATCACGAATGAACTCGTCTTTCTGTTTTTGAATATGGGCGTCTACCCCTATCGACAGGGCCACGAAGTTGCTGAGATCGAAATGTAGAGCTGACAACGAGCGTAGAAGACGGGTAGTGCTGCTATCATTCGCAAGTGCAGTGGAGTAGGCATCGTATGCTTCCAAAAAAGAGCGGAGATGTTGGGACCATGGCGAGGTTGAAGATGATGCAGAGGAAGAAATGAAGAGAATGTATCCCTCATCGTAAATATTTTCGAGCGCACGTGTACCGCGTCGAGAAGTCGCGTAGAGGGGTTGCTCTGGGTCGAGTGCGTGAGAGAGCCAGTGGTCGACAGAGGCAAGATAAAGCTGAAGGTCTGGATCCGATTTGGAGGAACTTTCTATGTTATCCGCAAAACTGTTGGCAGTGTTTGCAAGAGCGTGCAAGAGGGTATCAAGAGAATGGCCAGAAGCGAGTCGCTCGAAAAGAATTTTGATGTTCTCGAGAGTTTGAAATGTTTCGTTCATGGGAGTGACGGAAACTCCAGAAATCACGGTGGGTATTTTTGAAACGACCGCAACAGTTTGAGAAAGCTTTCTGGCGTGTTTACGTGAGATTGTAAGTAACGCTCTCAAAGCCTTGAGATTGCGTGGATCTTGATGTGCACGAACAACGAGCTATATGAAGACATCAAAACTGGGTCGCTGGACAGAAATATGACAACACTGACATCCTGCACCCTCGCAATGAACGTGTCTTTGGTTGTTTCTATATCCTGCGACCGACTTTTAGCTGAGGCTTCTTCAACACCCTCCCTAACGCCTTTGACTGCCTCCTCCATCTTTCCGGGTAGAATACTTAACGATCCACCTTCTACCTTCGCCGCTCTCTCGATACCTTTCGCCGCTACTTGAACTTGTTGAGCAATAGTTCCAACCTCAGATGCCACTTGTGCCAGAGCTGCACGAGTTGATGAGAACATGTCGGAAAGGAGAAGACGAAACGCTGCAGATGTTATAAGAAGGCGAGTGATGGCTCTAAAAGACGTTATAAGGGCGGTAGCATCATGCAGGATTTCTATACGCGTAGGAGCTAATTCAATCTATGTGAGAAATTTCGGTCAATGGTAAGGCGTGTACTGACCCTCTGCTTGGAGTTGGGCAAGTCCCTGATGACCTGCTTCAATAGCCGTGTCGATGTCGGCATGTATTGGAGGCCCTTCTATGTGTGAGAACTGATGGACGAGCTCCTGAAACCTGTCATCCACTGGGATGCTCGTGAGTCTCCAAACGATAATGTAACTTAAGGATGAAACCACTAACTGTTCTTCTCAATTCCAAACTGAAGTGTCGCCTCCAACGCCTCGTTCAAATCGGCGACCACCCGTTTCCCATTACCGCTCAAAGGACCGGAGAGGAATTGGGGATCATCCTTCAATAAATCGGAGCATAGGACTGAACGCAGGATTACCTCCAGTTGTTCCTGTGATGGTAACTTTCCGGCCTGAAACCCTGCTAGAACATCAACCAATTTGTCGAGGGGAGAGTGAGGTGGTGGTAATGGTGGTGGTAATGAGGGCACAGATTTTGGAAGAAGAGGCTCCCTCTCTCTGGAACGACTTCTACAGCACGACAGGCAAGAACCCATGGTATGTAGGTCTAGAGTACTGAGATGATGTCATGCATGCCTTGGTCTTCGCACACGCACGTAATATGTATGTCTCAACGATATGTGAAGGAAGCGCAAATCGAGCTGAAAGATTCAGAAGCTGCAGGGTTGGAAGAAGAGACGCGAATAATGCAGGAGTATTTTCAATTGCGGAATCATCGTAATAGTGCCTATTTCTGGATATATTCCGCGTTGGAGTCACCTAGCATGAAAATCGTGTCATCAAAGTTGCGTGCACAAAGCTAAATTTCCAATTTGTCCGCCTATTGATGACGGCATTAACCGGTGTACCGTTGATCCCATCACAATCCATAACGTAACCCCTTTTACAACGTTATGAGTTGGTTTTCTTTGTGTTCGAAATGTCTGGTCATGGCTCAAAGAAAAAAGCGAAGCCAAAGAGCGAACCTTCTACAAAAAACGCGTCAAGTAACGCGTTGTGTTCTGATGCCTACGTAGGAGATATTGATGACGCAGATGGCTGGGAGCCAATAGCCAACATCCTATGTCTCGCTTTTGAAATACCAGGCGCCCTTTACCCAGCTTTGGAATACTTTTCTTCTATTCTTTTAATGTGCTTATATTTAGACCTCACGACTCGGAGTGGCTTAAAGAGGATTCATGCAAAGTTTGACGCCATCTACCGAAAACTAGACAAGGCATGCCAGAGGTATCCTGAGAACGAGAGGATCATTGGCGGTGTCGTCGTCATCTACTCAAAGATGTGTGTCGATGCTATTTTGCGCAACAAACTACACGAACGAGGTGTGTATGCATTGACTGATCGAATAAAACCTCGTTGCCGACGGCGGAAACTTAGGCCTGTTGAGTAAACTACTACCTCTGGTTGATCTTAATTCGTCTCGACACATGGCTCTACGCGCACTTTCCACAATAACTCGTCTTGGAGGTGCCGCGATTCGGAGAGACATCGCAAGGGAAACAACGTCAACCCTACTGGAAGTGTCCTGAAGATTGTTACAGAAACTTCGAAGAAGGAATGGGCTTCACAATATCTGATCAACCACGCACTCGGCCCTTTGGCGACCTCTACACTCAACGCTTCTGATGTCTGCAAAGTCTATCCACCGATGCTGCGATATCTGGTCGCAGGGCTCCGCGGTTCTGGTTGGGTGGTTCGTTGCACCTCGCTTGGCGGCATCATTCGTCTGCATCGTGACGAGTCAGAAATGGATATGCGCACTATGGATCCAATGAAATTCATGGGGTGCATCCAGCGCGGATTTCCAGATCATCTTTAAGACCGAATGGTGAGCTACGGCCTTCAGAGATGTGACACTTTCCTCACACTCTCGACATTGCATGACTTCCAGCAGGTCATGATGACCTGCGCTCGAGACCACAATCTGTACTCCCTCGGCCTCAAGCTCGCTGGTTTCATTCTGCAGACCGAATTTTCCATTGCCGATGGTATGTTCTAGACCGAGACCCCCACAACCGACAGGCGCGAGGTCATGGACATCGGCCTGCCATTCATACGCTGGATTGATGCACTCCCACCGTGTGCTCGCGCCATCCGCACGCGTGCCATTGGAAAAGAGGAAGACCTTGCAGACATCTTGGATATCGAGTTCTACATCATGAAGCAGCGTATCCCCGACGCCGTCGAACTTGCGAGAAAGGGTCTCAAACGCAACCCAGGCCAAGCGTACTTTTACTACGCCATCACCTTGTCCGCTGACCATACAGAGGGGCAGCGTGCAGCGAAAAAGGGGCTGATGTACAAGCAGATCACACCTTTTGTCCGATTCCAGCTCCTCAGCGCGCTGTGGAGCATGCAGGCGACATGGGCATCGTGATTTTGCAAAATTCCCCTACCGCTGGGAAGGCGAGGTGGGAAGAGGGCATTGCATTCCTAATGAGCGCACTTGACGATGCAAAGGTCTTTGCCGAGGAGGCGCCACCTGATAATCGCCACATAAATGCAGTGCTGTACTGGTACATCCTTCTGACGATTACCATCAACGGGCCGGACTTGAGCACAGATCTCAAACAGCTTCAGGTAAGTTTTCACAAGTCATGCCTTGAATCCATCTGAAGTCGAGCTGTTTTAGAATGCCATAGAGGCCCGTAAAGTTGCAGATGACTTCTGTAAAGCGATAGACATCGCGCCTCCAAGAACAGACTTACGACTTGGACGAGAAACTGTGGTGAAGTACTACACCTCCGCCGCCGCCGAAGTTGGCGAAGTGATCGCCAAGGCCGGCCCTGAGGACAACCAAATAGTTTCGCCTGAAAATTGAATGATGACCTTTCTGCGTGGTTGGACGGCACTCACCTTCACGACGTGCCTAACATAGACATACACCACCTTCATCCAAAGGTCAATACCAACTCCGTGCCGCTTTATAGATGCCCATTCTGCGGAAACCTGTCCGCGGTACTCAGGAAATGTGTGTTATTTCTTCCCAGCCGATCTTCATTTTTGCTAATATTTGTTTGACATAATTGTGCAGGCAGCGGCTGTTCAAAGACAAGGTATTTGCCGTTTTCAAAGAACGATCTGTGTGAAACTCACACCTCTCTATCAGGTGCTGTGATAGTGGATGCCAAAAGTCACACTGGTCGGACCACAAGAAAGCTTGTGCGATCTCGCAGTCTCGTTGACAGGACCCCATGAAATTAAATAACATGTACGATACAGTGCAAAATAAGTACCACATTCACCGTTCAGCCCGTCAATCCTGCGTTTGTGGTGCCCAAATTTCGCGATTAGCTTTGATGTAATCCACCAAATGGATCTTTCCGATGACCTTGCCCTCCCATGGTTCATTGAACGTGTGAAACTCACTACCATCCGCAGATATCTTCTCTAGGCAGGCCATATCCTTAGCACTTTGCTCTGGCATGAATCTCTGCCAGAATTCGACGCCTTCTTTATCTGATAAGTTAATATGTTTGATCTTGCGCCCTAAGTTCCTCGCTAAGAATATCGGCAACCTTGTTGATGAAGTCAATATTAGGTGTGTGTGTGTTTAAGGCGATCATTAGTTACATCATCATGAGTGTATGCATCCGGCCCCACAATTATGTGGTCTGTGTTGTGGCTTTTCTCATCAGAAAGAGCTTTGAAAACAAGCTCTGAAATGTTGTCTGCTGCGATGAAAGGGACACGGCCGTTCTTCATCATCGTCGGTATACTGTTATTGCTGCAGATGCTCTGGAGGTATATTGTTGACAGGTTATCTGTGAAGAACGCTTTTGTAAACAGAGTTTCAGATTTCAAACGGAGTGCACAGACCCATAAACCAGGTTGGTCGAACCACAGCCCAGTCCACGCCCCGGTCCTCAATATACTCATGAACTCTTCCTGCATGAGGGGATCCTCTGACCATCACAGTGGAGCTGAGGAGTACAAATCGCTTTACCCCTTTCGAGATTGCCAACTCGATGAATGGCTTCATCAACTCAAGTGTATCTTGGAACGTATTCGGGCAGATCAGATAGACGCGATCGATAGTGTTATCGGCTTTGAATGGGTTTTCAAATGTCGTGGAGTCGAACCAATTGAATATTACGCTCCTAAATGGTTCGGGTGCTTTGCCAGAACGACACGCGAGCAATACAGAGTGTCCAGTAGAGTGAAGGCGACGAGCAGTGGGAAGACCAGTCTTGCCGGTACCGCCAGTGAGCAGAATGGTCATTTTGACGTTATGATAAAGGTAGATAACACTGAATGCTAGCAATCAGGTGGTGGTCGAGATGTAAGTCATAAACTAGTGTGGCGTCATATGATAAAGGAGTGAAAATTGACGTAATGCGACCACGATGGGGCTTTAATTGTGGAGACATCCAAATTCTACCTCTGCCTACTTACCCATCTGTGGTGTGACGGGAATGTGACAGGCCGCTGGATCGGAACCCAAGTTCCAACAATCGCAACAGCGATATCGGAGTCCCACGAGCGTGGGCAGTTTGCACTAAGCGGTCGACGAAGGTCCTAATAGATCCCAAATACACCCTTCTCACCTCATTTTCAGTTCAAATTAGCACGCATTACTACAAATCGACCTGTACCCACGAATTACAAGAAATTCCAACTTTCAATAGGGATCAGTGATTGAGAACTATAGGGCTACGGGCCTGAACCATACAAGCTGTCAACCGTATTGAACGCGTAAATGGTTGCTAACACGACTGCTGTAATGCTGATGAAGTTTGTGAAGGCTGAGCCTTTGTTAACTCGACTCGACGTCATTAGACGAGGTCATCGGAGACCCAAAGGCGCCATAGAATGAAGCTAGTAGACAATTGGTTGAAGCCAAGCCCAATATCACCGGAGGCGAAGAGAAATAAGCCAAGAAGTCGGGAATCCGATGTCATGAGCCGGTCATGAGTAAGGTGTTTGCTTATGTGAGGCTCAAAAGATATCTATATTTATGGGTGACCTTCGAGTGCAAACCCACCTTCAAGCGCACATCCACCATGACCATCCTACTCATCGGAGGTACTGGCACCACAGGCCTACCCCTCGCCCGCCGCCTACATGAGGCAAACCACCCCGTACTCCTCACCTCGCGTTCAAGACCAGTGCCGGAGCCCTTCAAGGGTGTCCGATTTGACTGGCAAGATCCATCGACCTACGAGAACCCGTTCAAAGCCGCAGCCGACATCGATCGCATCTACATCGTCTGCCCCCAGGTTCACGACATGGTGTCAGCAACACGTCCGTTCCTTGAATTAGCTGTGTCCAAGGGCGTGAAGCGATTTGTGCTGCTGAGCGCATTGGGTTCGCCGCAAGGTTCGCATACGATGGGCCAAGTGCACGAGTACATCATCAACTTGGGAGTTGACTACTGTGTCATTCGGCCAGCCTGGTTTATCGGTGAGTACTTGTTCTTATTTTCTATCAATGTTAATTGCGCGTATAGAGAACTTTGGATTCCACTATCTGCACGCCATCCGCAATGAAAACATCATTCCATCTGCAACGAAGAATGGCCGCATTCCACTCGTAGGTGTCGACGATGTTGTGGACACAGCCTTCAAGGCACTGGTTGACGAAAAAAGTCCCAATGCGGAACAGATCGTCGTTGGCCCAGAGCTGTTTAGCTATGATGAGGTTCGTGACGTTCTGCGAGCTTAGGTTTGGTGATATCGCTAACATCGTTATCAGGCCGCAGCCCTCTTAACTACGGCCCTTGGAAGGGAAATAGTTCATAAGAGGCTTACTGACGAAGAAAGCATCGCATTGTTCTCTGGTGGTGCTGATGGTGGAGTAGCGGAAGAATTGTTGCAAATGGAGAAGTTCATTGCCGATGGTGGCGAAGAAGCAGGTTTCAACGCAGGGTCTGAGGGTAAGGTTGTAGGACATCGTCGCTTGGGAGATTATATCAAGGCCAACAAGGATCTTTGGGTCTCAAAGTAGGTCAAGAGTAGCAGACCGATGCAAGTCCCAGTTGAACGATGACATATGTTGATGTAAATACAGATTACTGTAGTCGCTGTATGATTGTAAGCAGACAATACAGATTGAAAGAAAGTACTTATAATGCACCAGATCTAGATTAATTTCTCCGACGCTTAGTACTTGTGCTGGCCTCGATGACCTCTTCTTTCCGTCCTTCGACTCTGTTCAGGAATTCAACCTTTTCGAGGTATCCACCCCCTCGCCGGTTGGCCTCCAGCTCGTCTTTGAAGCTTGATCCATCTGCTCCCTGTAGGTGTGCCTGCCAATCCATAGCCGACTTGTCGAGGGTTGAAAGTTTTTTCGCTTTCTGAGTCGGGATAGCCCCTAGCGTGATCTTTGATCTCCTAGGCCCTGGCCGCTTGGCAGGAGGTTTTGTAGAAGTAGAAGGTTTAGATGACACATCTTTTGATGTGGATGTTTCTCGAGGAGTAGGAGTAGACAAGTCTGTTTCTACCGCAGAGTCGGTCTTTTCGCGCCACAAAGGCCATTTCTTCGCGTCAGGGGAATACACAGGGACTTCAACCACTTCTCTAGCCGATTGTATGAGTGGAAGTCCAAAAAAGAGAACAGGTGAAGCGCACATGATGGTTTCTCCCGCAAATTTGTACCGTTTCTCGACCTTCACCATTTCTTCCACTGGGGCAGGTTGTATGGAGGCTGTTGAAGACACTGATGCCTGAAATGAAGACCACAGGGCGTCTCTTGCCCTATTGCCAATACCAATAAGTAAATTTCAACTAATATCTAGCTATATACCTTACTTCTTCTTTTCCACTTCGTCTAGTTCTGGTTCTCGCGGTGGTGATGTGCGAGGTCGCTTGGGTTCTGGTCCACCTTCCGAGTCTGATGATTCTGGGGAGTCTAAGAGCGTTATCGGTAAAATACCAGCTATCCGTGCTCGAACTTACTAGTTTCGGCCGGAGGAACATAGTCATCGTCTTCGGAGTCTGAGTCGTGCGTCAGTGGTATCATGGTTAAATTTGAAAAGGCTATATATGGTGGCTGTACATATAATCAAATCCAATATATGTAAGTATTCGTTGGTTACTATGTTACTACATTGATATCTATCTCCGCTAATACTACATAGCTAAGGATATACTACTAAGTACACCTCGATAGAGCAACTGCTCTCCGTTCACCTACGTGCCTTTTCACACCTCAGACCCCCGTCCTGCCATGCCTGCACCTTAAGCCGACTTCTTCAGCTTCTTTGTGTGGGACTTGGTCGATGGTTATCATTGCTCCAGTCGTACGAGTGTTTACTTAACATAAAAGGCTGTAGTTGTTACTAGCATCCTAACTACTTCTGCACCTTGCAAGGTGTTCACTGTTTGCGTGGGAACGCCAACAGCTAAATTTAGATCAGAAAGCAAACGCAAACTCATATTCATCGGGGCGAAAGAATCATAGGCAATTTCGGCTTCTTCGACACAACGAAATCGCATATTTCAGCTTCCCAGTCTGCTTTGTTGTAGTCCTCGGGGAAGTTCAAGACAAAACGCTGTAGTACAGCGCATATCACGGCTCTCAACTCCTGCATTGCGAAACGCTTTCCTACGCAGTCCGCGGGCCCGTAGGAGAAAGGAATGTATGCGTTCACGTTGTCAATGGAGCGTTTGGGGTCCCTAAAGGTCCCGGGTTCCAATTCAATCTGAAGCTCGGTCGGGAGCCAGCGTTCGGGGAGAAAAGTTTCCGGCAGAAAGAAGTGTCGCGGATCCCTTTGCATAGTGTAGGTATGAATGCCTGTAGTTGTCCCTTCAGGTATGTAGCTGCTGGTGGCGTGAACGTTGTTGTCGCGAATATTTATTCTGGAATGAGCTCACTGAGGACCGAGCATGAAGCCACCGCTTCCAATCACAGGAGAACGTGAAGTTCCACTAAGAACTGGGGGTATGAGGCGTAGGGTTTCATTTCTGGTAATAGTTGAGTGTGGCGTAGTTACATAGAAGAAGAGCTAATCACATAACAGCGTTCAGGTATTTCAACCCGGCTAACCCGTTAACGTCTTCTGACGTCAAATGAGAATCATCAATCTCGTTTTGGAGTCTCGCATATGCGACGGGATTACATGCGAGGAAATAAAAGGCACTGCTGAGGACAGACGACACGGTGTCCGACCCGGCTACTGTCACCAGCGAAGCGTCGCTGACAACTTGGCCGATAGCAGGACCCTGTGTTTCTAAACGGCCTTCGTCCATCTTGAAACCTGAGTAAATGCCAAGTGACTCGCCCATAATAAAAAGGTTCTTCGTACCAAATGGTAGAAAAGGTCCTTCCAAGTAGATCCCCTGTTGATTCTCTTGAGAACACGTATGTGGCTGTTTTCTTTGAAAGCGTTGATTTTGTTCGCTACTTTAGGGATATCTTGAATGATATAAGACAGCCATGGTATGTGGCCCAACATCAACCCCAAACTAGATATGCAATGGTGAGAGCCTGCTAAATTCGAGGTAGTCAGGGGAAATGTTTACGGATGAGAGTCCTCCATAACACGCCAAAGGCTCGACCTGTCTTGGGTATGCATCATTTCGATGTCGTCCCCAAAGCTGAAACATCATAACTAGATAGCCACTGAAGTAAGAGATCCACTTACGCCATGTCATTCATTACATCGTAGCTATGGAAGGATCAATGAGAAGGCACCGACAGGGAAGAGCTAAACTCACGCAAAATAGCTGACCCATCGTGCGAGGTCGACAGACTGGCCCGTCTGCATACTAAGAAGATGTACCAGTTGACCAATACGTTTGTTGAGGATTGAGTGATACGTCCACATGGCCTCAGGTGTGAAACCCCTAGCCCACAGTCGGCGAATTTTTGCGTGGAGACGAGGATCCCTAATCCCAATGAGTGTTCGATATTCCATTTGGTCACAGAATTGGCCGTCCCAAACTAGAAAAAAAAATTGAGTGGAACAGGACATCCCGGAGCAATAAACTGATCCACTTACACGCTGATTTGGGCATACCCCGACGCCCGAGCATGGGTACGATGACTTCAGGTGTGGAAAATGACAGCTCATTGGGACCTACAACCCAGAGTCAGTAGACAGTAAGCGAAGGGAAGGCCTGACATAGGCACCAGTCCTCACTATGACACCATAACGGTGGTGCAAGTCCTTGTAATACAGGTGTTGTCTGCCTCCTAAAGAGACCAGGGCGAGGTTGATCTTCGATATCTTGCAGAGAATGGGTCCAGGGTATTTTGCAAGTGGATGGAAAGGCGAGAGTCTGTACACAACGGTGTACATAATTAAGCTGCCGAGATAAATCGCTGATGTAGTGATGAAAGCACAGGAAATATAGAGCGGAAGGAGAGTCGTCAAAAGAAGTGGCGGCAAGAGGATGAGAGATAAATGCCAGTGTAGCCTTCGGGGCTCTAAAAATCGATATATGATATGGCCGGCCTGTCACTAAGTTATCAGTCTGTAGCCCTTCAGGAAATAATCGAAGGAGAAAGAACTCTGACTCACAGCGCCAGCTAGAAGAGGCGGTAGCGCGACCAGAAGCATCATGTCGATCTGGGAAAGAGAATAACGGTCAGCGCAGTGGTGTTATGTATACCATTTCTAAGATAACTCATTGCACGGTCGGGTGAAAGATAATCATCTGCAGGTAAGCTGGAATTCTGACTGGCGGCGAACAAGGTAATCCGATATTCCATTCAATATTTCAGCCGATCAGAACTTTCTATCGCAGCAAGTATTAGTCGTCTTCAAAGATTCAAAAAGGCAGAGGTACCAGTATTTGAGGACAGAGACTGGACTGCGTCCTGGCGTCACTATTGTTCATAAGGGACCAGATGCACAGCCATCCCAGGGAAACCAGGTTCATGGTCCATGAAAGACTCGTAAGCGCTTCTAGACCTGGATGACTGAGTCGCCTAGCTTGCAACTGTTGCTGTGGTGTCCATAATTGATACATTTAGAATCTCTATATGATATTCCACAACAAAACGAGACATCACGGCCCAAACTTCCGAAAAAATGTCCAATTTGTATGCACTATTGCTTCCAAATCGAGGGTTTCACTGATTTTGAGAAAGCGCGTTTCCTCTACCCATGTACGGCGGCCCGCCTGATGTGGCAATTGTGAATGACATCGAGCAAGCAAGCCCGTCACATGAGCTCCGAGGTGGCGGCCCCATATTTCCATGTCTGGATAGCCATTTGGTGATTCGTTGTGAACCTTGATTTGAGGTGCTTTCTCAGTGCCATGATGAGACATTGAAGATCAGTGTGGAGCCTTTTCATGCATATTTATGATTGTAGGATTCCCTGCTCTGGCTACGATCCTTGTGGGGATGTAAAGTTGGACGTTGAAGAACGACACAGTTGTCCTGGTCCCAAAGAAGAAAACAATTGCGGCCCGACTATTCCCGGCTTTCTTAGCTGTGTACGTGTTGTACACATTACTTCTCTTTGAACATCACATATAAGGTATCATCTAATTATAACCTATTTTTGTAATCCACCAGAGCTCACTAACTATCAAGGACAGGGATGGATCGAAAAAAATCAATATTATTTAATCAATAGCATCCATCTCATCGCAGCCAATTTTCGCCACGTTGGTAGCCTTGTATATTTTGAAACACACGGACAGATATATCAGATAATCAGCTCTACTTGGGAGAAGTCATAACCTACATGGAAGGAAGTCTTCATGTCTGCTTGGATGCAATGAACAAAGGTGAGTAATTGAATACATGGCCCTTCTTATATTACTCACAATATGCTGCTTACACATTTCCTTCATTAAAGACAACGTAGACGACGTGACCCGCAAAGACTTCAGGCTCAATGATTTAGCTTACACGACACTTCCATCGCCCAACGACCCAGAAGGGCAATCTCACTGCCTTCTCCGTTCCCATGCACTCACTTCAATAATTTCGAACCCTGATTTCCCTCGGCGGCCACAACATCCACCAGACATATGTTTCAAAATACAGCCGTCTCAGCATGGCCTAGGAATGTTCGCAACTCGAGACCTAGTCATGGGGGACCATATACTTACGGAACGTCCACTCACAGTGACGCCTACTGTTATCCCGATGCCGCATTTCGCTCAACGACTTCAAGCCATGGAGATTGGGGGCGAAGCGCGGGAGCGCGCAATTCTAGGTGAATGGGAGAACGCGTACCTGCGCCCATGTTTCGGGCGCCTGGATCCTGATCAGCAGGCGGCGTTTTTGGATCTGGCGAATGCGCACAAGGAGGATGGAACTGGACCAATTCTGGGCGTGATCAGGACAAATGGGTTCGAAGTGGCGGGTGTGGTAGATCCAGAGCCTCATAATGGTGGAGAGTACGCGGCAGTTTGTAAAATCATGTGTCGAATAAACCATAGGTGTGTAATGGAATCGACTGAGTCCTCTTTCACATTGATCAGTCCTTTTGGTTCGCAGCTGCAGCCCATCTGCTGACAGGCTATTCGATGTTCCTTCGTTTGCCTTTCAGCTTCGAGCAACCCGTTCTATTAAGTGTGGTGAAGAAATCTTTGTATCATATTGCAACGTCCTGGAGCCCGCTTCCTCCCGTCAAGCATACCTCGCTTCTTATGGTATCAACTGCGCTTGCACCTCCTGTGCCTCCCCCACTGCTTTCTCCGATGCACGTCGGCTTGCCCTACGCGCCAGTATAGAAGCCATCGAGGATAATTTCGATGCTTGGCTAGCAGATCCGCTGCTTGCAGACGATTACACGATCAAAATTAGTCTCCGCTGGATTAGCGTCATTGAGCAGGAGGAACTCGAGGCGTCCGATGCGTACAGGCACCATCTGCATGCAATTGTGAGAGCGTATGTGGTACTCGGAGACGTTGAGGGCGCGGTGAAGTACGGGAAAATATTGGGGCTCTGGGCGTTAGGGCAGTCGGGACGACAGGACATGCTGAAGAAGATGGAGGATCCAGAGTATCATCGGGGAAGGCCAGATTGGGCGATGCGGGTATGTATGGACCATGATGAGGCGTTGGATATGTAGCGACGACAGGCCGGTAATGTCCTTTACACCAAGCCTGCGCTGTGCGTAGGAATGAAGGGAGAATATAGCTATCATGGATTCCAACTAATAGGGATATAATCTAGGATGCATCGCATGAAGTAGAAAGCAAAGTTCGTGACAAATTATGAGGAGCGTGGGGGAAAATAGACTACATCTTCACTATGGTTTTGGGATAGCAGAGGAAAAAGCGAGTTTTGGAGCTGCAGGTGAAGTATGAGCGTAATGCGACACAAGGCCGTGAAATGGATACACTCACCATCAGCCGACTGGGGAAGCAAATATCCCACTACGCCCTCTTCAGTCCAACCATTCCTTGATGCGTCTTCCCTTTCCTCTTCTGACGTCGTATAATAGTGATCATGGATTGGTCTATTGTGCAGCTGATATAGTGGCACCCTCCCAGACCCAGCTGTCGGATATACATATCCCACTATCCCCTCTAAATGGTAGCCACTTCGTTTTATTGCATAGTCCTTTTCGTCATCTGATGCAGTAAGATAGTGATCTGTCAAGCCAATGGAGTACAGCCGATACAGCGGAACGGTGTCTCCAGCTGACGAGGGATTTGTGTAGACATAGCCTGTGGTGGTTCCCTTAGGCCCCTCGATTTCGTACCCGTAGAAGTGGATAAGATAGGTAATTTCTGAGGCGTTGGTAGAGTATACGTGGTCAACGAGATCAGTTTGCATTGCAGACCATATTCGTGCTGTCCCTGGAGGGTCTCTCGGCTGTGAATGGAGGGTAAAAAGGTCAGATCCTTAACAACAGTACGTGTACAACTGACTTCTATGTTCTTGGCGAATGCGCAAAGCAGTAGCTGAGATACAGAAATTAAAAGCGAGAAGATAGATAGTCTCATCACAGGCGGACTTTACACCAACGTCAACTTTCACAAGAGTTGAGGGTTGTGTTTGAGGAGCGAGAGGTTGATGGGATCACTGTGGCAGTGCCATCACAATGGCTCCTAAATTGAAATCTTTCTTTCGAAGTCACTTTCGACAAACTAGATACGTACATTCCTTCAGCCTGCAGATAACGTAGACGAACCCCATACTCATCTGCCCGATAAACTGAAACCTTTCTTACTCTGGCTTGGTCGGAAAAAACTTTCTCCGTTGATTTATTTACGCATGTGACTATTGTACTCCTTGGGAATCCCGATTCCCTCCGCAACGACCTCCCAACCTGATTGACATGGAACTATCCAAAACCCTCGAGAACCGCTGTGAAGAAAGGGTCGTTTCCTCATCTCTAAGCTAGGCTGTTGTTACTTGCAACGAGATACCTTCAACAATCTTTCTACACGACCGACACTGTCAAAGGAATTGGAGGCTGTACAAAAAAATTATGCGAGATACAGCGAACTATGCACCTTGAAAAATGCTTAAAAGAACAAGGCCGCTTCATTGAAGGGGATTGTTCACGCTTTTGATAAAGATGAGCTTGTGCCAGCCTCCAGAGTGTACCTCACGAGAACAATCGTCCTTTAAATTCTCCTTCAAGGACATCTTCTATTCCTCCTTCAACACCGGGCAGTTTTCTGGTGGAGCATTAAGTCACCTTTGTCCCTCCATCAGACTTGCGAACTAAGCAAAAAAAATTCTATAGAGAGCTGACGGTCACGAAGCTTTACTTCCCGAAGAGAGAACCCAGTCAAAATGACAACAGCAAGACCATCGTTCCAAACGGCATGTCTGACAAGTACACTTGTTCCTATCTTGACCGCTGCCTGAAAACTTTTCATTTGATGCTGCCGGGCGAGGGGACAGGCCTCGACTTCATTCATTACAAAATCGCCCTCCCAGGATAATCGACCTCCTGGTTTCCGGTAGCCCTATCCGCGAGTATTATGATACCATCAAGTGGTATCAGAGAGCTCAATTTTGTGCGAGGGCCGATGGTCCTCGAGAGGTTGAAATCAGGGACAAGAGTTTATTAAGAGCTAGCAAGAGACAAGAATCCGTGGATAACGACGTACGTGATCTTCATTCGAGAGTGGGCGGTGACGCTCACGCAGCGTACTGTGAAGTCGACAAAGTGAGCCTTTTTTGTAGGTTGATACATTCCTAATGACACGAAAGGCAAGACCAAGCATAATTCGAGTTTGGCGCAAGTTTGTTTATGACCGCAAGAAAGGTGAATCCAAGAATGGCTAACTGGAACTCGACCACGATCATAGCTGCAAGCATCGGACTGAGGCCCCTGACAGAAGGAAGGGAAAGCGTAAAGACTAGGCGCTAAGGTCTGAGGCGGCCGTCTCCGTCTCATCTCGAAGTGTGCTACTGAAGGCCTGAATTGGACTTTGAAGCATTATACGTCTTACTCGAATTTACTAGTTAGATACTCAGTAATCAAAAACGTACCAAAACAATGGTGGTTTTATGATAACAAAACCCATGCTTTATGTTCCAATTTTCGTAGTAAGGTAGTCACAGGACATGGTCTAGCTTGAGATCCTTGATGGAGGTGAGGATAAAAGTATATATATATTGGGTCCTCAGAAATCGAACATGAAAAAAGAGATGGTAACGAGTGTGATCTGATCATATCACATTTTATTTTTCATAGCATGATACTAGAACAATTACATCTCACTTAGTACCGCCTTCCTACTATGGAGCATATATTATTTGGAGACACCAATCTACCTCGAACTTGAGATCCTAGATAGGCTTGTATGTAAGAGCCAGGATATATTTACGGGCTCTAAAGGACGCTAAATGATGCCTCGAAAATTGAAAAGATATTGCATTGAGCTCAACTTATCCTTATCCGTAGTATCCTGGCTAACGTAACCCTCTCCCCTCTAGGATCTTACTCCGATTGCCACAACTTCAAATGAGAGTTGATGTAATCTACTAGATGACGACGTCCAACGACCTTCGTCTCCCCGTAGAACAACACTTCTTCTCCACCCTGGGCCATGAACTGTTCTGTGCCAAGCAGTACTTCTGCCAGAGCTTTGTCGATACCATAGGCCAGGTAAACGTCAACACATTCAGGATCGTCGAGCCTTTTATGAACTATCCTTCTTCCGAGGATTTCACTGAACAAAGCTGCAACCTGCCTAAGGTGTTACCGGCGGTTTCAGATCGGAAGAACAGAACACGAAAACAAACCTCGTCATAGCTGAAGAGCTCTGGGCCTACTATGATGTGCTCTGTATTATGGCTTTCTTCGTCGACCAAAGCATCGAATGCTACGTCTACAATGTCGTCGACTCCTATCAGAGGAATTCGTCCGTCTTTGGCTGCAGATGCAATGTAATTCTCGTCACGAATGCCTCGTAGGAAATGTGTTCCGAAAAGCTCTGCTTGCATAATGAGTAAAATTGCAAGCGGCACGCGAGTAGTACTGTTGTATCTTTTACCAATGAATCCGGTCGGCCTCAGGATGCAATAATCAACTCCCAGTGCGACGATATACTCGTGCACCTTGCCCATTGCCTCAGAACCCTTTACCATGGCCGTACCACTCATCAGCACAAATCGCTTCACTCCTTTGGCCACTGCAAGATCGAGAAACGGACGTGTGGCCCCAAGCATGTCGTAAACCTGCGGGCAGATGATATATAAACTATCAATATCGTGTGCCGCATTGAACGGGTTCTCGTGAGTCGACGTATCCAGCCAGTCAAACCGAACTCCCTCGAAGGGCTCCGGCACAGGTCTTGAGTGCGACGTGAGGAGTACAGAGTGGTTTGCCTCCCGTAGACGCTTGGCGAGGCACAGACCAGTATTGCCAGTACCCCCAGTAATTAGGATTGTCATTGTGGGATGACGTTCTGTACAGCCTGGGTCTATGTGGTACGACTTATAAGGGTTCATATAACCTTTCCTAATACGTATAGATATACTTAGACTAGTCTCATTTTGTGGCGTGTTCTCCATGCTCCCCTTCAATGATCATCACTGTGATTTGATGTGAGGTATGCCCGAGCGAAGAACCTTGCAGGCACCGAAATCTGTTGGGAAAAGCCTGAAGAACATGACCCACCTTCTCTGGCAACAACACCTGCCATGACGAAAGAAATCCTTGATGTTCTTGTGGACCTGGAGGAAGTCTCAGAAGATGAAGTTGAAGATGAAATGACTGAAATATCTGCATTGGAGCACTTTGCAGAAACTCTGAAAACAGCACAGCAGGGTGGCAACTATTCAAGTTGCTGAAAGGCAAAAGGAGACCAAACGGCCCAGGCATTACGGGAACTCGGACCGAAGGAAGCGTCGCTTCAAGAAGACTAAAGAAGATCTAGAAAAAAGAAAGGATTTCGGTCAGTTCTTGAGTTGTTCCAGCAGCAACGCCGAGGGGAGGAACGATCCGTCTAATTCGATACGATCAAGAAGAGCCGGAAATTTGTTGGATTTCATGTAGAATTGCGGAGGCGGACGAAATAAACTGTCAAGTTCACATATTGAGGCTCTAGCCAAACAATGCCTCACATAAGCATGCAAGCCACTGAAAAAAACAAAGAATATTAATAATAATCCCGCCGTTGCTGGCCTGGTAGTGCTTTCTTCTCCTCTGCTTGGAGAACAACCTTTCAGTTTTCTGGGCCTGTAAAAAATAAGTTAGTGTCTGTACATGATTCCATATAAGCTGTAAGTTGCAACATATGCTTTCATTTGTTTCCTGCAACTTTCTTCACAATGCCTCCTCCAACCTCTTTGAGCTTTTTAACAAGAGTCTTATCCTGAGTATTCAATCATTTCAGCCTGTGTTTTTAGTCAGAGGCATTCTCTAGGACTTTGAGAACCTTCTCCTCACGACCAGATTCCTAACCATTGTTCATCAGCATCTGAAATGGGTTTTTTTCCATGAAGGTGCTTTAAGAGAGACTCTCGACATGCCTTTACTTGCTTTTTAAACTTAGCAAGGCCAGCCTTCAGCATTTCTAGAGTTTTTGTGGACATTTGAGGTTGTGCCGTCACAACAGACATTGCCGAAATTTAAGAAATTAGAGTAGACCCTGACGTCGTGTCTTCTTTATTCATCCTTTTTGAGGGCTTGCCAAGATGTAGTCAACTTATGGGCATTTATATTGAGCCTTTAGGGGCAATTTTATGTATTATGACCAACTTTATGGGTTATGATATCTGCCCAGAGCTATGGGTTATGGGTTATGGGAGGTTTCACAAAATTCCATGTGGACATAGTCAGTGGATGGCCCAAACCTATGGGTTATGACAGCCTCTTCGACCTGTATGTACGCCAACTTAAACAAGTCACAGTTGCCTTTGACAGTGTGCAAAATGTTCTGCTACAGCGGGTGCTTCCCTGAGATAAACTAAGATTAAGAATACATTTAGGTATAATTACAGTGATGCATAGGCATACATCTAGAGGCATACACATGTAGCGCGTCATGTACATCAGCCACACACTGGTTCGATGCCGATAGCATTACTGATGGAGTCAAGGAGGATGTCATTGTAGTCTCCAGTAGCATCCCACATAGCGAAGCCTTTGAGTGCTTTGTCATTAATGAAGCGTCCCTTCGCAGCTAAGATAAAATCAGCTAAGCATGAACATGCAAGCTTCAGGGAGAGCAAAATTCACCGAAGCTATCAGCATCATCATATGAGGCCATGATTTGAGAAGTGTTGTTGTACAAAAACGGCTGCGAAGATCGTTAAGAGCCAACTTCCCATCGGATGGACGGGCTCTGCAGAAACTCACCGTCTGGCTACAATTATCCTTACGATACCAGATACCCGTCATGGGGGAACCATTTCCGTCAAGGAACTTTGCATCAATCAACCCACTGAAATAGAACAGCCCGCTGGGACCAGATGGATTTCCACAGTCATCATCTAACAATTCACGTCAGATTGCCGAAAAGGTATGAAACAACCGTACGAGCTTACCAGTGGAGTTCGCGAACATGGCCGCAGTCTCCCCCTCTCCAAATGGTGTAGGGGTGGAAAAGTGTGGGTACGACGCAATTTCGTTGTTCCCATCCAGGGCATTTTGGGAAGTAACGCTATAAGTGTGCGCATAGGCACCGACGGCCAGGACAATCTGATATTTGTTGTCATCCATGAGCTTTTGCCGATGCTATGGAGTACTGGCATACCTTGTCAGCTGGGAACTTTGCAGTAGTCCATGCCTGAACAGCAGAGGTAGCGGATACAGAGGCACCCTGCACTCCAGCACATGACTCGGATTCAGAACCAGTGAGCGGTGCATTGGGGCCAACCAAGCCATTTGCATTGGACGGACCGTTGATATCGTATGCCATAATTGCTAATCAGAGCAAGAGGTCAATCAGGGGGCAAATATGTTACAGGTATAGACTGCTCACCAATGTGATCGACGTAGTTAGCGACTTCAGAAACATCGGCCATAGGTTGCCCGTTACTATCCGCAAAGGGTGTGGTTGCCACCGCCAGTGTAAGCATATAGTCGGGCCCCATTTTCGCGCGGAGTTCCTTGAGGAAGGCGAAGAAATTGGCTGAGTCGTCAGGGCTCTTCGCATTGCACATCCCGTCGTTATTGGGGTACTCCCAGCTGGTAAAGGAGACAGCATCATGAGCAAGCTGAATGTCTAGACGAATGTACCTAATGCATACTCAAAGTCGAGGCCATCAAGGTTGTTATTCTTCAAGAGATTGTAGCAGGTGTTGACGAACGCGGTGCGGTTCTGCTCAGTTGCGACGTGATTTGAGAAAAATCGGGAGCCCGTCCACCCTCCGATAGATAAAAGAGCTTTCACATTCTAGTATACAATGTAAGAGTCAGTCCAAATGGAAACTGGGAGGTGAGTCGGAACTCACATTGCTCTTTGCTTGTGTAACAAAGTCAGGGAATGATTCGTTACTGGCGATTGGAAGAGAGTTGATGTCCGGAGTAGTGACACTGAATAAAAAGATCCATGAAGATCAGGATATGTAGTGTAGCAGTTGACAAGATGAGCGCCACTCACGCGAATGCGAATGTCATTACGTTGTATTTTGACCAGGTAATATTCGACGGCGCGAGTTTGCCACTGCGCCAGCCAGCGTACCACGCCGCGGCAACAACGTCGTCTGACAAGTTTGCGGCAACTGGCACAGCGCGTGTTGCCTGTTTCGGTGGGACCAGCCCACAAAACGGTGCCGCAGACACCAAGGAGAACAGTGGCAAGAAAAAGATGAGATAGTAAGAGAGTGAGGGAAGCATCGTCAAGTGCTAGGCGAAGAGTGGCTTGATCGAGGGAGGTGGCACGAATGTGGGGAAGCTGAAGGGATTTGCGATGAAATGAATTTGTGGCAGGCTGCAGTGCAGGGGTAACCGTACTTATAGGGCAGTATGCGCGCCCACAACGCACTCGCGTAACGGAGAAGTGACATGCGGGCATGGTCCCATTGTCCCATTGTCTATTCATACATCAAGTCGCACACTTTGGTCGTTCCATCGGAACTGGCTCTCCAAGTTATGACCATGGTTCCAATATAAGATTTATTGCTGGCATAAGACAGAATTCAGGTGTGTAAAAGCTCTTGCTCTAGTGGTGTTGTCGTCTGAGGTTAGGATGAAGAGTCTGGCCAGTGGCCACGTGTACAACACGCTGCTAGGGCCTTGTTTTTTGGGCGAGCAAATCATCGCAATTGTCTGGTCCCGTCTGCCCTTGTGGACGAAAAGGTGACATAGAAGATGTACAAGGAGAAGACAACAAGAGACAGAAAGGGACGTGATTAATCCTGACCATAGTGATAGAATGCCTAAACAATAAAAAATAAGCGCTCGGAATTGGTTGAATCAATCAATTATCAATCTGTCACGAAAAACAACGGATCCATCCCAAACGAGAAGTCCAATTTGTTGGCCACATCGAGCCGTATCGATATCTTCCACCAGCCTACAAATCAACACGTTGAAGTCATGCAAATAGTGCACTGCGCACTGGACGACTTGTCATCTTGAACATACAATGTTGAATGAGCATTCACTCACGCCGGCGACATCAACGATATTAATTGGACTAACTTGCAAACCAAATTTGCACTTATGGAGAAGGCATCACTATTTGTTAGTGCCCAACACATATCCTGTGAGCCGCATCTTGTTGGTCTAGTCTGAGGATGATGAAAGAGGATGCATAAAGGACTCCGATTAGATAGGGAGGAACGAAGATGGCATGGTCAGTTTTCGCCAGTTCCTTTCCCAAACAGCCCGATAGATCAAAGCAGAACATTTATAATCTTGCAGTTTCAAGACGGCCACGCCCATGAGAACAACGTCTAAATTAAAGCTGGCCTACCCAAAGCTTAATGTACACTATAAGTAACAAGGTCGTAAGGTTGCTGTCAGCTGAGAGAGCGGCAGGAACATGGACGCACCTATTAATATGCCGATGAACGAGAATAGAACTCGGACTACCTCTAGGAAGCTCTACCTCTGCGTTGCCGGGGTGCCGCGGATGACCCCAATCCGCGCAGCAAGTTGCCTAGCCTGCAACGCGCGGAGACGTTTTGAGCGTATGAAGACCACAACGAGGGCAATCGCAGCAAATAAAACATTACACGCAACAAACTCAAAGAAATCGGCACGCTCCTGTGAGACGATGCGACCGCAGGACTCCCAAGCCGGTGTCTCGCCTTCTGGGTGCTCTGATTTGAAATTGTCGAGGTCGAAGTCGATGTCAATGTCAGAGTCTATGTTCCCAGGATGCGGTGGATGGTCATGGGGCGAGTTTGGAGCATCGTGCATAGGAGGGTGCGAGGACGTGGCGTTTACGCAGTGCATGAGACGTCTGTTGCCGAAAGGCTTGCAAAATGGTTCTGATAACTGAAGAGACGTAAATTGTGGTTTAAAGATATATAATTGAAGCATACCTGGGACTGTGGGCATGGCTGGCATGCACCGAAAGGAGTACATATGAGCCCTGGGTGGGTATCATTGGCAGGTGGGTTGGCATGGTCATCAGCGGCGAATACATAGGAAATCAAGGCCAATAATGTTCTATAGACGTGTCAAAGGGGATTAGTATGAGAAGCCTGACTAAACGTACAAACATATCGTCGTTACCAGCCTTGACGAGCAGAAAATCATCTGAGGGTCATGAACCGTGGTGAAGAGTGAGAGGAAGGGGACGTGGGAAAGCGAATCACTGCATCGACTCAGGCTCGTACGACAACGATCACCATCCGACCCAGCCACATCCAGCCATGTCTCGCAGAGCACCCATCGTCGAGGATGAGTTTGACGACGACACCGTCTTCCCGCATCCCTCCAACGTTCTACCCAACACTGGCTCCCGCGGTCCCCTTCTCGAGGAAATGCATATCTCAGACGACGAGTTCGAGCCCTCACAGCAAGCAGGCCCTGCTTCACCCTCTTCAAAGGCACAGTTTAGACCTACAAGCTCAACTACAAGTCGTCCGGATCCAAATGCCGTACAAGACATCACACCCTACAAATCGTGTGTTCGCTTCAGTTTTTGACGCGAGATTAAAAGAATGATCGAGCCCCGCAGATGGACGTGCATCTACCCTATCTATATCGATGCTAAACGCCCCTATGGGACAGGGCAGCGCAGGGTGGAGAGGCAAAAAAGCTTATGGTGGCCCCTCAGTAAGGACATCGCGGAGGCAGCGACTCGATTGGGCCTCCGCGCGTTGCACGAGGTCAACAAGGCGCATCCTCGCGACTGGGAGAATCCCGGCCGCGTGCGTGTGCAATGGAAGCAGGATGGACGGCTCGTCAACCCAATCATAAAGACCAGTGAGTCAAAATTTGTCTGACTCGAATCAGCACGCACAAACGCGCCACCGTTTTTCGCAGAGAAACAGCTCTTGGAGTTGATATGTATGCAAATACAACAGCTGAAGCCTGAAAATATCCCCAAACCACCGTATAATACTACCTCGTCGACCGTCGCAGCGGCTACACCGTCCAAACCCACAAGCACCTCGAGCAAGGGTAAGCAGCCTGCACAAACGAAATCGAAGTCTCCTGCCGCTCCGTTGTCAAAGCAGACCGGCGGACGCCGCCTCCCTATTCCTCCCGAACCTCTCCCTCCTCTCGCCAGCCGAGTCTCGACATATTCTCCTGCGATATCAACCGGCATGCTTATTGACACCGTCAAAGCTGGAATGAACGCCACAGAAGGTCCCATCCCAGGTGCTGGTCCTGCTCCTGGCATACCCGGTGCAGCACAGAAGGGAAAACGGAAGGTAGTGAGAGTGCGGGGTTAACCTTGCAATGGTGGCTACATACATTGAAGATAATATTCCTTCTGTAACAATTTACAATCGCGTTTGGCTTTTTCATTTCATGAAGAGGAAGAGGAGGGTTCGGCATCATCGGACCGTGGAGCAAAATAGAGCGGAGATAGCCGACTTTGATATGATCAAGTTCTGGAAATTGATACTTTGGCTTTTTACTACATCCTGGCGAAGCTGTCTGTGCGCCTCGAGGCTCAGGCTGTTCGTCCAACCGTTTCTGACACGTTTCTGCGCACTCAGATTGCAAAACATCCCCCAGATTTCAACTCCCGACTGCTCATGTCGATCTGTATGGTTGTATCGCAATGTGTTCTGTTATCGATGGTACTGTTGGCAGATGATGTTCTCTAGTTAACTACTAGTTTGCATTGCCATTACTGTGAACGGGTAGCGATTAATGGCACTGATTCTGTTACTTCGTTATCCGCTCAACCTAAGTGTCTTCTCTTGGAACGATTCATTCAAAAGTTCAGGTGCGTCATTATTTCAAGCTTTTGCCTTTAGCCGATCGACCTGATAGACTCCCCAGTGTCTTGAGAGAGAATACGTTTGAGTGGTAGACCCTATCATTAGTACACCCACTCAATCTACGGGTAGGAGGTGAGTGGCCTTGTCCGATTACTTTTTCACCCCGATTGTACTGATCATATGCCCCGATAGTATACTGTAATGAGCTTTGATGCCGCTAAATCAGACGTTCCTTTGGGCAGATGGTGAACGGCCCTTTCTTCTTATTCCACGGAGATTTAGTATCCGTCATGGTTGAGAAGTCACCGGCTCATCTCCGCAAAGCCATAGTTGAGACGAAATTTCCCAAGCCAGTTATCAGGCTCTCCTCACTAAAGATCGCTCAGCCGAAGATCTCCCATTGAAAGCTAATCCAACCCTGGCCTGAGATGCGCGCCCTCAGCAAGTGAATTGGAAACCAGCATTGGCTGCTTCACATCAACGCCATTTTTCACACTAAGGGTGCCACCTCTTACGGCCGGTCGCCCATTTCAGCGTGAAGCCGGGAAGATCATACTGGGTGTATGGCATGTCAACTTTGTTGCTTCCCGGCACTCAGTGAGGAACACGTTACACTTGCCAGGGAAATCGCCCCAAATCAGTGTCACGTGCAGGCTGCAGAGTTGCCTATCCTGGAAAACGGTCTCAGTTTTCTAGCACTCTCCACCTAATACGATCGATCGAAACCATGCAGTCGAAAAACCCTATTCTCATACAAGTGTCTCGATTTCTCCTGATATCGCCCCCATCATCTCTCCCTCTACTACATCATTCTGGCCTCGCCCTTTCGGAGTGCCCGAGTTTATTTCCTCCTCCACTCCTTCACCATTCACTCCCGACATTAAGAGCCTCTGACGAGCATGCCGGCAGTGCAGAAACAAAGACACCTGGCAGTCCCTTGCGTCTGCCATTCCCTGCTTAAAACAACGTTCTGCGGTGTAGATCACCCACTATCAACTGCAGATGCTCCCATACACCAATATTTGGGAATCAAATATGCTTCCGTGCCTGCCCGCTTTCGCCAGTCCAAGCTATGGAAGGCATACCCTCCAATAGTCGACGCCTCGCATCATGGGTGCGTTCATCCATAACATTGTTTCATTGGCCCATCTCACAGGCTTCTGGATGGATCTAGGCCTATATGTCCTCAACCTCGGACTAGGCAGTCGATCGAAGAGGTGTTCGTTGGGATTACAGATGATCTGGCGCCGCAACAGGTTTTGAAAACCGACGAGTTCGAGTGCTTGAACCTTAACATAACATGTCCCGCTGGGCTAACTCCTCAATCTCGTGTGCCAGTAATGTTATGGGTGCATGGGTGCGTCTAACATCGGTCTGTGTGTCTACTATCTCTCACGATGATCTTCCAACATAGGGGCTGCGACAGAGGAAGTGGTTCAAGTTGGGTCTATGACGGTGGCCCGCTTGTGCGCAAAAGCCTGAATATGGGGAAACCAGTGATCATCGTGACATTCAAGTGAGTGCTGGTTTACAGGGTTTTTGATTCCTTACTGATTGATTTGTGACAATTTTGTGATATTCCAACAACAGCTTCCGCATTGGTCTGTTTGGTTTTGCTGCTAGCCCCATGATACGTGAAGACAACAAGTCTGCCGGAGAAGAAGGTGTTGGAAACTACGGCACGTAACATTTCAATGCCTCTCGGTGATATAACGGACTAATTCTCACATCCTTAGGCCTTCGCGATCAGCGAAAGGCGATGGAGTGGTTACATCATTACATTAGTGACTTTGGAGGAGATCCTGGAAACATCACCGTCTTCGGTATCTCTTCGGGTGGGGCTGACATCATGTGCCACCTTCTGTCTGCAGAGAATCAGACTCGCCCCATGTTCCAGCGTGCGATTGTCCAGAGCGCGTTACTGGACTACAATCTTCCCGATATCGCGAACTCGGGCTGGAATCTCTCCCGCTTGCTATCGAGGATGCACATCAGCACCATAGAGCAGTTCAGGGCTTTCGATGCGGACAAGCTTGCGAGCCTCGGGCATTCGCTACGAGCCGTCGACGACGGCGTGTTCCTTCGCCCAGGATGGAAGGAGTACTTCGCCAAACCTAACGATGCCCATGCTCGGGCTCACTACCAGCTCAAAGATCACATTGCAAGGGCTCAGAGTCGTGCACGCAGTCGATCGTCAATGCGACCATCTCCTTCGCACACACCAGGCCTCGCATTTCCTCCCAACCTGCAGCCCATCATAATTGGCGACTGCGCAGCGGACTCGACGCTCTGGGAACGTCCAGTGTCTTTGTGGAATGCCTCTGCTGCGGTGCGGCGCATCAAGGCTGTGTGCCAATCCCTCACCATGGCAAGCAACCTTTTGCGCGCGTACGACATCTCACTGCACATGCCGGACGAGGAAGTTGCAGCGGGAGTTATGGAACTCGTCAGCGATGCGCGGGTCTCATGGCCCACGGATTGCGTAGCGCAGAATGCGAAACGCGAACGTGGTGGTCGCGGAGTGTGGCGGTATGTGTTTGATCAAGAAGGGCCGTCGAAGGGTGCACCACACCATGCGGCAGATTTAATGTATCTGTTCGACACCGTGCCCCTCCCTGCTCCGTGCCTCTCGCCTACACCAGAATCCCCAGAAATGTTCTGCGACTCGTTCGACGATTCGGATGATGAGGGAAGCTTTGAGTTTGCATCTGAGACTGTGCTGCAAGAGAATCATGAGGAATGGCCCACGTGTGTGGTGGACGAGTGGTCATATCGCCGTGTGCGGGATGCAATGCAAGAACGATGGATATCCTTTGCCCATGGGGAGGCGCCATGGAAGGAAGACAAGATATTTGTGTTTGGGCCCGAGGGCGAGACGGGCGAGCGCTCGAATTTTATCTTTGAGGGGCGACGACGTAGAGAGATATGGAAGGAAGCGTTTGAGCCTCTGGGCATGCAACTTGTCCAAAAGGTTGGTGTGGAATTGAGCCGAGGGCCAGTCTGACCGTCCTTCTATTCTATGTTTTTGTCGGAACCTCTCGGTTCGCCAGGTATTTTTGATATTGTTTTTATTGTTGTTATATTGCTTTGGGTATACGCGGAATGTTCTATATCACTCACTCACATATATTCCTATCATTACACACATCTTGCATCGGTATCTTTACAATTGTGCATTCTATATAATCTCATTTTGGTTAATGATCTCAAACAGCATACATTTTCTCCATTGAGGCTATTCACGCGGATGTTCCCTTTTGTTCCTCACAGTCAAGACACGACATGACGCGTCACGGCCATGTGATGGGAAAACTTCGGACAAGAACTCATCTCCGATGTGTTTTGCTTCACTTGGCTCCAACATGACTCCAATGACTCAGGTTTGTTTTGGACCTTCGGGCATACTCCGACGGTTTCTGAATTGTCCACAGAAACTTGCTTCAGAGCGAGCAATAGGTCCACGTCATAGACATAACCCTTAACATGAACTAGAACGATCGGTAACGCGATGTGCAGTCACAACATGTGATCGTGACTTGGTAGAATACGCGTCAGTCTTGTCTGCCTTTGGATGCCATTGCAGATTCTGGCTTAGCAGGAGATTTCCAAACTCAAAAGTCAACATAAACAGTACGAGACTGCAGGAAAGCATTGTTGACGGATTTGCTTTAACGGGTAATCCGGTAATATCCATCCCGGTGTAAGCATGGTCCCCAAGCACGCACATGAGAAACCTATACAGCCACAAGACGAGACAACTGAACAGATACCTGTTCAGCCGCTGCATGCTACAGTATGAGTTCTGCTGTAAGCCACACCAGGGTTACACCCGGAAGCCGATGCCGATCGATCACAGAAAAGAAGAGAAAGTTGTAGAAAAGACATAACATTTAGTAGAATTGTATAATAGTATATAAGTAAATTTAATAGAGGCCCTTGGACTGTAGTGGAGCTCTAGCCTTGCCCGAAACATCAACAAGTATCAACAGAAAATGGTTTCAAAATCACAACTGTGGAAGGCAAACAGCTTGACGCGTTCCAAGTTCGTCCTTGAGGAAAGCTGAGACTAATCGCTGAGCTGCCCCTTGAGAATTCGTCGGCATCGTTATTGATGCTCCTGATGAGGCTGTTCTCCAATGCGAAGCAGGCCGACGAGGAAAAGAAATGAAAGCAATTAAAGTCGCCAACTTGATCTTATGGTCTGGCATGCAACCTTCACCTGGGGTGTCGAACGTGGCATTATTGATGGTCTGACTACAATGAGGTTCTCTGAGTTCTGCTGTAACGACGTCATTGGGTCTTGCTGTAATGCAGGCTGAGTCCCCAGTGGGTTGCTAACATTGGTGTGAATGATTATAAACATGGAGAGCCCACTATCTGTAAGCTGAATAGTGGGGGAAAGCGCGGAGGATGGGGCCTAATGTGAGTTGCAAAATTCACTCACAGTCGTATAAATTCGGCCACGGAAACACGCGGATAGTACCCTTTTTATCAATTATCAGGAAATACTTTCAAGTTCAAATCACCTGGGAGTGGTACGAAATATCACGCTGTTATACAAGTATTGACCTCATTAACAACCACATCAACCGCACGAATTCGTCAAAGAGCTGTGAAATGGTATCGATTCAGATCATGAACGAACGTTGCAAGATAGCAAGCACAGATTACTATACAGACAGCAAAAGGGAAGAGAATAAAAAGAGTTCCAAATCGTAATCACTAATGCAGAAAAGAAATCGTGTCTATTGTATATCTCTTAATCCTCGGATTTCGACTCATATTTAGCCTTTTGTCTCCTTGTTCGAGCCTGTCGTTCGAAGTCAGTATCATTGTACTTATTACAAGACTTGAATCATAAATTACCTTAGCACGAGTCCTGGCACCCCGACCTAGCTGCTCTTCAGCACCATCGTCTCCACTATCATCATGATCCGACTCAGGCTTCGGTTCCTCGAGTTGTTCTTCCATATCCTCGTCACTGTCCTCATCTGGTAAAGGTTCGTCCGACTCATCGTCAGAATCTCGCCTTTTTCTCCGCGATTTTCTGACCAAGGTCGTTAGCTTTGGACATCATGTGAGAAACGGCACGAGACACAAACTTCGCAGACCCGTTAGCTCTGGCTCCAGAAGCTTTGCGTTTAACTGGAACTTTTCGCTCCTTTTTCTCCGTCTATGAAAAAAAAAACACTTAAGAAGGCATACACAGAATAAGTGGCCCAGGTTTTACCTTGACATTCGAGAGGCCGTTTAGCCACGATATAGTTGTTTCCGGGAGATACACGGTCTTCATGATCTATGAGGTTGTTGCAATGAGATAATGGCTAAGTCAAACTCGCTTGAAAGTGCGTACCTCTTTCGCGGCTTCTGGACTGGGAAGCGGTCGCAGGATGTCGGATGGCAAACGAACCTTGCCAGGATAGCTTGTGAGAGTCCACGACTTACTCGTCGCATGGATCTTGATCAGCTCTTGAGCAAGCTCAGCAATCACATATAAATTCTGGGGGATGATTTCATGAGTAAAGGCTGGAGGATGTGCATTGTCGTTGTACTTCGGTATATGTATGAGATTCGGGATCACGTATCGATTTGCCCTTCAGGGCAAGATGGAAGAGGAGCGAAATGTTTTCGGATGTAGCGACAAGTCCGATATAGAACTGGATGTATCTGATGACGGGCTTAGCCGTGAATGAATGCAAATATCATACTTGAACGTACTTAGAAATGTCGAATAGTTCCTCGTGAGTTTTATTGAAATCTGGATGGTGAGCCAGGAGGTGCAGTAGACGTATAAATATGATTTCGAGATGCTCCGTCTTGACCGCTGCAAAACCATCAACAATATATGACAAGAAGAAAAAAAATCACTTACGTGGTTTCATTTTATTCAATGCTCCCAAAATGTATGATGACGCCTAGAAAGCCATCGGAAGATGATGATCAACAGGGAGGACAATTACACTGGATATTGCGAACTTACCATCGCCTTCACGTCACTCTCTGGATCATGAACAGTCAGGAAGGGGATGATATTGTATCGTGGTGGAAGTTTCCGCGGTTGCAAAAGCGATATGAGTTTGGAAAGGAAAATTATTCGGACGTTGTAACAGGAATCCTGATGTCGAAACGTGAGTCAGGAGGAGAGAACAAAAGTAGGCAATCATGCGCACCTGAACTGTCACTGCTATCCGCAAGAACTTAGGGGATATCGTCTGAGCATAGAGTTCCACAGTCGAGAGATGAAGCAAAGAGACCGCCGCCTGAAGACGCATTCGCGACATCACTTTTGGGCTGTGTTACAACGTAAGTCGGTATCGATGCGCAAAACCAGCAATAGTCCACTCACTCCTCCCCTTCCTCCCCGGTGAAAGACCCGCTGTATTCCAAAAGTGTGGCAAGCATCTTGAAAACCGGCGTGGATATCTCCACCGCATTCTCGTCCGCTTTGTGCGCCAGACTTCGATATCGGCATACTTTAAGTGCAAGGATCTTGGCCTGCAAGATCGGTGGTACCTCTTCGTCTACAACCCATTCCTCGTCCACATCCATTTCATCCTTTAATGGGGCACTGAGTATATGTTTGACAGTTATCTGGAAGTAAGACATACAGGATCGGGTGGTGTTGGGACACTAAGAACCTTCTTGAGTAGGAAATCAATTATCACGTCACTTTTATGCTCAAAAGCAGCTGGCGCGAATCGCGCCATCTGTGCAAGGACCGCAATATGTGCAACGAGTTTTTCTGGGCTGCACTGAGGCAACTCCTCTATCACAGACTAGTGCACAGGAGCAACGTGAGCACTCAAAAAGATATTGTTCGATGTGACAATAATTTTACCTCAACAAGTCCTGTGCCTGCATCTTCGTCCCCTGAAACAGCGATAATTCTAGCCGCAAATTTCGCCATCCGGGAGTTTGAAGAAAGCGCGAACCGCGTGATGCGATCAATTGTCCTCCTTCATATTGGTCAGGAAGCTGTACATACAGCAAGAAAGAGGCCACAAACTTGTCAGTTGGAGTCAGTTTTGAGTCCCATTGAAGTACTCTCGCGAGCGCGTGCAGGCACGCCTCCGCCAGGACTGTGTTCTTTTCGTCCGCGATGGCCTTCGTAAGCTCTCCGATATGTGGTTTGTATAGAGCCGGGGAATGTTTCGACACGAACGTCAAGAGTGTCATTGGATGGCTGTTAGTATGAACGTGGCCCTTAGGTAGGCGCTTGATTAAAGTTGGGATGGATGACTGGTTGAGTAGCCGAAAGCTTGAGCGTCGAAGGAGCGTCAAAAGTGTCGCCGCATTGTTGGGGGCTTGCTGTTCTACCCTACGTTGAAACTCGTTCTGATATGATACGTTAAAAATGGGCATTTTCGTTCGCATGGGTGGAGTAACTCACCGTCGCTTTGATGAGGCCTTTGAGGTCTGTTTGAGGGTCCATGCAGGTTTTCAAAAGCTTGTAGAGTCTGCTTTCATTCAACTTGGCGAATGCATCGAGATCTTCAGAAGCCTTGAAAGGGTCGGGAAAAGTATCTGCAGGAAAACAAGTGTTACCGGGTCAATTTTCAGCACGAAGGATGGACTAACGGGATATGTGTTGGATTAGGCTGCTGAGGCGTTGTGTCACGGCTTCCTCATTCTCGTCGATTATACCGCCCTGGCAGCAATCATAAATAAACGAAGGTGTCATGGTTTAAAACATTTGACATACATTGTTCTTCACGAAAGCATCGAGGAGATGGTCATAGACATTCGGCCGACTGGAGGGTCGGGGTCAAAAACTTATGATCTTTGATGGAATGTCGTCACTCACACTTGTTTTAGCCCCAACAACAGGAGCAACGCGTTTGTCGCTCTATCCTCGAGATACTTCATCGTATGCAACAATCTGTCCGTCCAAGCGACTTCGTCAACCTCTCCTCCTTTGGAAGTCGATGAAGTCGAAGCTGATGGAAGAGGAAGAATATGCTCCATCACCACCTGCTCCACCGCCGTCCTGAAGGTTTCAAAATTAATGAATAGCAAGGGTTGGATTATAAAATTGACGCACCGGACTTCAAAACTGACGCCGATCATCTGTAGCATGGCATTTGGGATCCATGAGAACTGCTTGATCGCCAATGGTTCATTGTTCTCACTGCATATTGGTTGTCAGTATGATCGCTGCCATAGGGTACAGACACGTACATCTCCGGGTATGCAAAGCCATACAACTTGCCCAGGCTCGTCAGGGCTTCGACACGCACAGATTGCTAGCAAGGGGTTCAATGAGAGGTGAATTCGACAGCAAGCAACTGCACTTACTTTCTTGTCGGCACCGCGTTCGCCCAGAGCGCGAAGTTCCTTTTCAGAGACATGATGGAGGGCAGTCTCGTAATCAAGCTGACCATATACCCTGCAGACCGCTGCCCTAACCTTCTCATCTGGGTCCAAGAGTTTCTGCAACAGCGCCTCTGCATGCGCATGTGCGCATGAGTACCGACGAACAGATCACATCACAAGACGATGATGGAGAATCACCTTCTACGACATTCCTTTGCTCGAAAAGGTTAACAAGCAGCCCCTTCGCCGCCTCCACGAACTTCAAGCGCACCGATGCTGCTTTGTCGTTCTTCCGAAGCTGCCACACGGTCCACGTTGATGGGTACTTTTTGATCAGCTCTGCGCCGCTCTTGTCTCCGAACATCTCGCCGAGTACCTGAGTGGCAAGCACCCGTAAGGTGACCTCTTCGACACGGAGCTCCTCTTCCAGTTGCGGTATGACGCTGTGCAGAAGCCCCGGACATGAGTGGTTGAGGCGTTTGATAAGCTCGTGTGCAGCGCGGATCTCGTTAAAGTCTTCGTCCCGGGAATTTGCCACGATGATGTCGGTGAAGTGCTGAGAGACGTTGCGTTGGAGTTTATCGGCGGTAGAGTTGCATACTTGGATTGCTAGTCGTAGCCCAGCTTGTTCTATACGCTGTGAGGCAAATATTAGGAGGTGTGTACGGGTGAGGGGAAAATTGAAAGAAAAGTAATTGCTGTATGGCCAGTGATGGTCGTGGGCCCTTACAACGGAATCACGCACAGTATTGTTCTCCGTAAACTGTCCCAAAATGACCTCCAATGCCTCCGTGGGAAGCACCTGCGCCTCGTCAACAAGGGATATGAGGATATCGGCCATAAATAGTTCGACTTTCTTGGGCAAGTCGCGTTTGACTAGGTTGAAAAAGTCACGAAAGATCTCGGACATGAGTTCTTCCGCGTTCGGCAGGTCACAAACGAGGACAACACTTTTGACTGTCGACAGTGATTCCAGGAGGTGAAAGTACTCGTTGTAGTAGGTTGCGTCGGCACCTTTGAGTCCATTGATGAGCTGGCGAAAGAAGAACTGAAAGATGTCGCGAAGCTCTGCCTGTGTGTACGGTGCATCCGGAGCATAGAGCCTAAGAATGTCTGCGAGACAACATGCCGCATAGGCTTTGACGCCGCTATCCTTGTGGAGAAGAATGGAGGTGTTGACGAGCTCCTTGCGCGCGCTGCTGAGGGACCCGACGTCCACGAGCTCCTGATCTAGGGCAGCAAGCTCGGTGTGGAGAGCCTTCATCTTCTTGAGGAGAGCATCGGTGGAGAGCCCCTTGCCGGCGAGTCTCTCGTGGAAGATGAGCTTCTTTTTGGGGGACGGCTGGGCAGCATGGCGTGTTTGGGCGACCATGGTGGTCGTTGACTGAGAAGCGCGTGCACGCGTTGTTTGCCTTTGTTCCGCCTCTACATTTTGTGACCTCCTCCAACCTTCACATGTCCAAAGTCCTTCCCATCCCTGCTAAAAGGCACCTCCCGTCCAAGGAGGCCACCCTTTTCAAGGAACTCCTCACCCTCTACGAGACCAGACAGCTCAAGAAGGGGCTCAAGACTGCTGATCAAATTCTCAAGAAGTTCCCCGAGCACGGCGGTATGTTCACCAGTCAACGAATTTTACCCATTCCATGGGCGCTGATCGTCTGACAGAAACAATATGCATGAAAGGGCTCGTTCTTACTCACATGGGGAAGCGAGACGAGGGGATCGACCTCGTCAAGAAGGGCGTCAGGCTCGACCTGACCTCCCATATTTGCTGGCATGTCTTCGGCCTCATCCAAAAGGGAGAGAAGAACTACGAGGAAGCTCTCAAATCATATACACAGGCCTTGCGTTTCGATAAAGTGCGTCCCATGACCATATCCACTGTAGAAAATATCCGATAGATCGTCCGGACTGCAGGAAAACATCAATATCTTACGAGACGCTGCCCAACTGCAAACCCAGCTCCGACTCTTCGATGCTCTCGTAGAAACCCGCCATACACTTCTCAGGATACGACCGACACTGCGCCAGCATTGGATTGCATTAGCAGTTGCATATCATCTGAACAGAAACCTTTCAGAGGCACGGAAAACGCTAGAACATTATGAACGGACATTGAAAGTCTGTCGATCCACTCCACAACATTGTCTGGCACACCTCTGCTGATATTTGATCATTAGAACGTCGCAGATTATGATATCGAGCACTCCGAAACTCTGCTGTACCATGTCCGGCTTCTGGAGGAAATGGAGGAATACACCGACGCACTCTCATTACTCGACATCAACTCCAAATCCCGGGCTATCGTGGACCGTACCGCAATTATGGAACTTCGAGGCACGTTATTTCACATATTATCACTCTCCCCTCTCATTCGCCTCCAGCCCGTCTGTTATCCAAACTCGGATCGGAGGAAGCGGAACACGCATGGCGGGCGCTGATCGAACACAACCCCGACTCTTACGATTATTATCGCGGTTATCTCACCAACCAGGGTCTTTCTCTAGGTATGACGAACCACATTTGACCCTGACTCTCTACCTGACCGATCCGAATTTCTCCAGAAGCCTCAAGCACAGACGCTCTAACTGCCCTCAAAGAATTCTCCGCCCAGCTTCCCCGAGCCACAGCCCCACGACGTCTAGCACTCACCATTGCAACAGGAGACGACTTCCGCGAGCTTGTCAAGCCCTATATCCTCTCCAACCTAATCAAAGGTGTACCCTCCCTCTTTGTCGACCTCAAATCCCTCTACACCGACCTCTCCAAGCGCGACATTGTCGAAAATATAGTCGAGAACGCACTTTCCGAGTTCTCCCCCACCTTATCTGGGTCAGCAGCCTCTTCATCCTCTTCATCAGCAGGCGACGTAGAGCCAACGACCTACCTCTGGACACTCTATTTCCTTGCACAGCATTACTCCTACCTCGGCCGCCCGAACAAGGCGTTAGAGATACTTGAGCTCGCGCTTGCACATACACCTACATTGCCGGAGCTCCATACATGTAAAGGCCGCACGTTGAAGCGTGCAGGTGATTTGTACGGCGCTGCGAAGTGTGTAAATGATGCCCGGCTGTTGGACGGCCAGGACAGGTTCTTGAATACCAAGTGCGCTAAATACTTGCTACGGGCAGGATGTGTTGAAGAAGCGAACGCGATGCTGGGACTTTTCACCAAGGTATGTGGATCCTCGACGCCGGAAATGTTTCATGGACATAGCACCCATTTTCGCACAATAGAAAGACGCATCGAGTCCTGGTGCGGACCTAGAAGACATGCAGTCGTTGCTATACCTCATCGAAGAAGCCGACGCACACTACCGCAACGGCAAACTCAATTTGGCGTTGAAGAAATACCATGCCATCCAAAAGGTGTGCCGAATTAATCGAATTAACCATGACACCATCTTATAAACTAACCACGATCGTCAACTAGGTATTCAATGAAGTAGAAGACGACCAGTATGACTTCCACGGATACAATTTGCGCAAGTTCACTCTCAGTATCTACATGAAGTGCGCTTTCATGGCTGGTCGCCCTCGGTTCGTTGCTCACAGTTTGACTTGGCAGGTTGGTGAAATGGGAAGATCGGCTACGATCGCATCCTGCCTACGTCAAGGCTGCGCTATCAGCTTCCCGTATATACGTCGCGCTTCACGACGATCCATCCATTGCTGCCGCTCTCACATCAGCACGTGAGGCTAACTATCATATAGATCCTCATCCCACTTTACTCACTCACATTAACCTTAGCACAACTGACGGATGCCGAGAAGAAGGCAAAGAAAAAGGCCAAGAAGGCCGCACAAAAGGTTCAAGAGGAGCCCAAGAAAGGTATCGAAATCAAAGCCTGCTTCCTGTTCATCGTTGAAATGTGCTCACTTTAGCTGTAGGTCAAGCACCCTCCGCCAACGAGGACAAAGGCCTTGAACCTGTTCAGCCTAAGGACGATGACCCGGAAGGCACAAAGCTCCTCACCGTTTCCGACCCTCTAGAGCAAGCTGTCAAGCTCCTCCAACCACTCACTACTGCAGCAACCGACAACGTCGACGTCTGGACCGTCGTATACGATGTTGCTATCCGCCGAAGTGCGTCTTTTGCCAACGTTTACTCGCCGATAAACTAACACACTTGCATCACCTACAGAAAAACTTCTACAAGCCATTCAAGCGCTAAACCGCGCTAGAGCTCTCAACGCCGAAGCGCCCGAGGTCCACATCCGGTCTGTCCATTTCCGACAGACCGTCGAGGTACTCTCGGAGGAGCTCCCAGCTCCTGTCGGTCCTCTGGCGAGGGAGGCCTCTCAGAAACTCATCCCCGAGGGTCTTTCGGCGTTCACCTACAATACCCAATACCTCCAACGGCACGCCTCTGAGACTGTCGCAGTCCTTGCGGCTGCGAAGGTGACGCATGCGCTCAAGGAGCCGATACAGGAGGTCGAGCAGGCGGTATTTACCGTGCTTCAGGACGGCCTAAAGCTTGATGTCGATGTACGTGTCTATAAAAGTGTCACATTTTTTGACATAGTTGTTCATTGATCGTTTTAGATTGCGCTCAGGACGCTGGAGTTTTTGAAGGAGATCAAGTCTGCTCGGGTGGAAGAGTTCCGCTGCGCGTGTGATGCGCGGTTCGAGGTGTCTACTGTGTTTAAATCTGCAGCTGAACTAGAGGCACTCAGGAAACGGACTTTGGCTGGGGAGGAGGAGCAGAAGGAGGAAGATAGCAATACTGCTTGATCGTGGGTGTATAGAATCTTTTGCACTCTTTTGATTTAGGCAAATGAGCTGTTGAACTACCCATGAACTAGAGAGAATTACAACGATGTGCAGTATAACGGTTTGTAGGGCATCTCCGAATTCTGCCTGTATAGCGAAACGGTAGGAGATGTCTTTCGTAAATTGGTTTCCGTCTTGTCGCTTCGAAGCTACCGTATTGCAGATAGGCTGAGTGGAGTATGAATATGTTGTTTGTGCAGTAAGCTGAAAGTCGAAATGATGATAAATGCTCAGAAGAGGAAGCAAACGAACTCATCAGTCAACAACCACAGATGACATTGTGGTCGAGGTTTATCAACGAAGAGGTCTTGGTGGATGCAACACCAGACTAAAACCCATACTCCCACCGATGTGGTACTGGAAGTGGCGCTCCAAACAGTACGGAACTTATCTATGACTTATAAATTGGGGTAAACGAGAAATCCAGAGTTATTGTGACGGTGAAACCGTGGCCTGCCAAATGAATAGGCGGTGACTCAAGGTCGAGGCTTGTCAACCTGGAGAGTATGAAGCTCAACATCCCACCTTCGGGTATACTGATAGTGACGTCTCTGGGCGTCTGTCATTACGCTCCAAAAGCCGCCCTATCAAAGAAAGTCTCATCACACATTTATGGATTGTTGTGCAAAGCATGTCATATTGAGCGTCATGGGAAGAGAAATGGGAGTGCAACATAGACATGGTACACGTAAGATACACTTACTGCAATTATCGTTAGCAAAGTTAACCAGTTAAGAAGGGTGATAGACGTACGAAAGTGAGAGCAGCACCCTTGGTCTTCTTCTCACCACCGAGCTCGAAGCTATATCGTCTGTGAGATGGAGAACGCGGAACATAAGTAGATATACGCACTGCTTGCAACGCTTGAGGGTCAGTTGCATTTTGTACTTGCACGCGGTGCACTCCAGCCTCAGGACAACCTTCTTCGTTGTCTTCGCCTAGAAATTGTCCACCACCGATCAACATCGATCCAAATCGTGGACGCGGTTGGGCGCACCTTCTTGTGGAAGACGGGCTTAGTCTGACCACCATAACCTGATTGCTTGCGGTCGTAACGGCGCTTTCCTTGCGCGAAGAGAGAGTCTTTGCCCTTCTTGTATTGCGTCACCTTATGGGGGCTAACGATATATATTAGTTCCTTTGCTTCAATTCAACCGGTAAGAGTTACACACGTATGCTTTTTGCAGGTCTTGCCCTTGCAGACTAAAATATATCATCCCTTCAGTCAGTCATCTATTCCAGCTAGTATTTCGTGCAAAGCTTACATGTCCGGCGAGTCCTGCGAGTAGAGAAAGCAATCAGGGTGGAAGAACATAGGTCAATCAGCGAAATAAACGTACTTGGGGATGTTGACCATTTTGTTGGCGACGACGACGATGGCCCAATGCTTACCTTGACACTTCTGTTGTGCGCCTCGGGAATCGCCGAGCTTGTGGCTTGTACAGTTCTGACATTTTGAGTTTGAACTCCGACGATTGTAACCGCAATTTGCCATACATCTGTAAACAAATATACAACGTCTCTGCTGGCATATGCATATTCTTCAAGTCATTTATTTTATCTTTCCCTGCTTGACTGTTGTAACTATGAGAAGGATCCCGCTAGGATTTACTTTCCAGTTTGCAAACTTGTCTTGCCTCTCCCTCTGCGTAACAAGCCCACCGCCAAGGAGATTCAAACTCACAGGATACTGCTGCTGCCGTCAATATCCTTTCATTAATTAAATGTACCAAGTCTTATTCTATGCTACGACACTCATCCCTCGTTGCCACAGCTTTGCGCACCTCTTCAGGACTCCATCTTCTCATCAGGAACCCTCAAGTTTCAATCGGGTGACAATGAGGCTCGCATGCTGTCAAGAATCTGATCTGCCCAGATAAGTCCCCCTCTGTGTAGGCACACTGATACATCCTTCCAGTGTAATTCTTGGGTTGGTTAGGGCATTTAATGTCGAGGCCAAAGGCAATGCCCTTGCATGCTCTACAGTCGTCAATCTGGGCCTGGCACGGAGGCTGCGAGAAGAATGGGTGGGCTGTTTCAACACGCATTCAAGGTGCAATAACAGCTTACCGATGGTGCCACCTGGGCGGCGTTTACACAAGACAAGCAGGCAAGGAGAGCTATTGACACCCTCACGATAACAGCCTGGGAAGGTCGCTAGGTGTAGCGATACGATAGGTCAGCCGTCAAGAACGAACGTACCCTCATGTTGTACAAATTATAGGGGGATTTGGGGTTGGGCGACAACGTAACGATTCTCTATACGTAGCTACTTAGGTATTTATTTAGGTGCTACTCATAAGGGGGCTCGGGAACCGAAAAGTCTCCGAATACGAAATGAATTAGCTTTACGTCAGTACCTTCACAAGAATCGTTGACGGGGAATTTGTTCGTCCACTCTTGCGCCAGCGAACCCTGTTCAGATATCCGCTCGCGCCTAGGTAAGCCCAGAAAACGTCGGCGTTCGTGCCTCTTCGGACCAGAGAGCTAAGCTATTACGTTCAAGCTTCCAGCAAATTTTTCTGCAAAGAAACGTTCAAGAACAACTCCCTACCTTGACCATCAATTATGCATTCAGAGTGGTGATACGCAGCCGTCACCTCCGCAGCCAATCCTCTATAAAGGGTGGGTTCGAGCGCATATTGT
Source organism: Tephrocybe sp. NHM501043 (assembly GCA_018855915.1). Classification (NCBI taxonomy): domain Eukaryota; kingdom Fungi; phylum Basidiomycota; class Agaricomycetes; order Agaricales; family Lyophyllaceae; genus Tephrocybe; species Tephrocybe sp. NHM501043. The sequence goes on from JABCKO010015867.1 coordinate 65,727, forward strand.
GTGTGCTTTGCATATTGTCGTGTTGTAGTTGTGAAACCAACCACAGGTCGGTCATCCTTCCGTGTGTGTAAGGCGTTATATACGTATCGTCAACGGGGGTTGAGATTGTCATACTTACCTTTAACGTAATCCCTCCTCGCATTCCCCGGGCATTCGCCCGATAAAATAACTCGCAATTTGAGCTTCCCGTAGTCAGTAATCACGATCATTGTTCAGTCCTCTCTTGAAAGCTGAAGGCGATGGTTTCGTCAGTATCGCCCAAGTAATATAAAATGAATGACAAAATAGTACATACCTTTTGAAATAAACACTTTTGTCGTATGCCGATCGCGCTCACGCAGGGAAGTCCAACTTTTGGCAAGTTCTGAAGTTCGTATGTCTGTCCTGCTCTTTGGGTGTCTATTTATGGAAAAGGCATAGAGATGCCTGGGACTGCAGGTGTAAGCTCGTATAGTGGATTTCCTCGAGAGGAGATGGTCAAGCAGATGGGAGTAAACGCAGGAGAGGTTCCAGTAAATGGCCGTATAGGAAAAGACTAGGGTTCATTCCAACAGAATTGGCTTTTAACTTGAAGTAGACCTCAAGGGTCAAAAAAGGTTGTTTACAAATTCGCAAAAAGGAGAATGACATGACACTGACTAGGTTCGATTTAATGAATCTGACACAGGTTTCGTCAAGAATTGGGAACGAAATAGTCACAGTGACCAAAGATAAACGGTGAGAACAATTACCAAAGATCTCGATGACTTAACCACCACTGCCTCCTGCAGCCACGACCTTCCAGTCACGGATATTTCTCCAGATTTCCTCTTCCCGTGGCAGACTTTCCCAGGGATGGAGCCACTTACTTTGAGTCCTGGTGAGTTGTAGCTTTATTTGTACTGGGGTTTGAGATTGGTTTGAGAGGTTACAAAGAGTTATTGTGGGGTTGTCATACGAATGGGTAATCTTCCCACGCCGTTTCAGTAATGACTCTTAGAAACGCGCCAAGTTTGATAATTTGATGAATTCTCAACGTTCAACCTCTAAGTTTGTAGTAAATCCTTCGCCTAACACACATCAAGATGTACGCCGTACGAGGCCTGAACATGGTTTGAATATCCCATCATGCATGCCGGTTGGTTCAGTTTGCAGCGCCCAAGACACTGATATTCCATGATTCGATCTGCTCGCGAATGTCAATTGAGTCATAATAGACGCTCACGCCGGTGCAGGTGACCCTTGATTTATGGGACGATGTGAACCCGTCACACTATCTGAGCCCGAGTAACGCCCATCTTTGCGCTCTTGCCCCTTTACTTTCACCTCGACGCCATGGAATTTGAGCCGAAAATGACAGACGATATATATTTGTCTGCGAGACTCGTTGGGCAGGACGATCATTTAGACAAGCTCTTCAGCCTCTTCGAGCAACTCCAGCTCGCCACCGTCGAGACCTGTCGACCTGATCTGGACTTGCTCACCTTCTCAGAAACTGCTGTATACTTCGCTGCCATTATTAAAAAAGGCTTGAGGGTTGAGCCTCTGACACAACCGGCATCCCCCACCTCGAAATATGAACCAAGTAACTTGTGGTCAGAGGTATATTACAATTTACAAGCGCCTAGATTGTGACGCTGACGATGTCTTCCACTGCCCAGCCTTCCCCCAATTACAATCGCAACAAGCGGAAAATGAAAATGTCCTTTACAATGCCTCTTGCTTTGAAAAACAAGATCACAGTTCCCGATGTATGTGACCATCGATTAATTGTATCATACGGTAGAACTAACATTCCTTCTATCATAGCCGAAACGCACCAGAATATCCACACCTCCTGGACCAGTCATAACAGATGCCCCATTGATCGATCTTCTTGACCTATCCGGTCAAGAGCTTGAAGGCGTCACGGGTGAACATGAGTGGAAACGTTGGACCGGCTACGGTAACTCACCCGCTAACACCACTGAAGAAGCGTCCGACACAGAGTGGCACGAGAGCGCATTGGGCATTCTCGGGGACAGCATGCCTGCTTTCATGCCTCGCAAAAACTCGAACTTGGTTTCGGGGATCAGGTTCGGCCGCGAGGAAGGCAACAAAGAAGCGGAAGAGGAAGCCAATGGAGAAGGACTTGTGGTAAACCAACTGGAGGCCTCTAGCACTGGCACCACGACCGAGGAAGCTATCGGCCTCATTTATCTTGTGGATGTCGGTACTCTCGCTAATGACCCTCTCCGAGCAGGCGAGCTCAATATTGGCATCATACTTGATAGAGCACACAGGGGCAACGGATACGCTCGTCAAGCTATCGACATGGTGTTGGAATATGCCTTCACCAAGGCACAGTGTCATCGCGTGCAAGCTATACTTCCGAACCACATTGCAAAGGACCGTGCGATATGCCTCTTTACCCAGATGTACGTCCTGATCTATTTTCTGTGACATTTAACACATTCTGATTCTACTGATGTTCAACAGGAGATTCGATCACGAAGGCACACGCCGTCGCGCCTTCTTTAGCCCCATGGAATGTGTTTACAAAGACGTCACGTACATGGCGTTGCTCGATACCGATTGGGCGCTCCGTAACTCTGACGGCGTCCGTGCTGAGAAAGTTCGACGCCCAGCGCCACAGTCTGTTTGGGATGAGCTTTTCACGCGTCATCAGCGCGAGCGCGAGGAGCTGCTCAATTGGGAAGAAAGCCAATGGCAGCATTTCCAGACATCGCGAGCACAGACACCGACACAGAGTGACTTCAGAATGAAAGAGGAAAGTGAAGAGAACGCAGTCACGGCAGGCGTGAGCCCCGTGCCTTGGACCGTTAAGATGGAGCCAGAGACAGAGGGAAGTCGTAAGAACTACTCATTCGTGACCCCTTCGGATTCCGACTCTGAGGATGAATCTACACGGTCTGCCAGTCCAGGTGGCTATCTCAGTGCAGCGTCATCGTCGATGTCTGCATGGGACATAGTGGACACCTCGGATTCTGACTATGATTCGTCTTCCTCATCCTGGAGCTTTGACTCGCTAGATGATGAGGCAGCCTTAGATCTGATCCATACAACTTCACAGTGATTGTTAAGACTTTGTAGGTCCAAGCGTCGTGACTGCTCGTGATATTCTCGGTGTATGCATACGTAGTAATGTAGTATTTATTGTACGGAATAGTATAGAAATGTTATCGAAACATTTCATTACCAATTGGTCCACCTGTTAGGACGTAAGTAAACAGGTAGAAGCAGAGAGAAGCGCGTTCAATCCGGCGTATGCAGATGCCTAGGCCTGTTTCACTGATGCCCATACATGCATGTAGGTGCGCCTCGTTCTCAACCCTCCACGACTCAGATGACCACAATCCTACAAATGATACATATTTTTGACTCCTACCCTCCTATGAACAATGTCGAACGATGAACCCAATCTCCCTGCAGAACACCTCAACCCCCGGCGGCCTTCACATTCTCTTCAAAGTTATGTCGCCATTATCACTGGTGCTGGATCTCAGTCTATTGCCGCAATACTTTTCGCGGAAGCTGGAGCCCGCGTCGTTTGCACAGACATTAATCTTGACTGGGCCAATACGACTGTCTTTATTATAACTCTGAATTCTAGGGTGGTCTCTGCCATCACAATACTGTTGAATTGTAAGCGTACTGTTGATTAAGCCTTGAAGCGGTTTGGGCGTCTTGAAATTTTGATGAACAATGTTAGTGTTGGAGGGCTGCTGGGTACTGAGGGTGCAGCTGTTGAGGTGTGAACACTGTCTTTGTCTGGAACTTGGGATTGTATCACCCGGAGGCAAACGTATGGATTAAGCAAATTGTATTATGATAGACAGGGTGAACGTGACATTGCGTACGCGGAGTGGGTGAAAGCACAAAGCGCTTCCCGGCATCTGAAGATGGGTCTAAACCACGCCTTACTGGCCGAGGCGAGCTGCGATCCCCACTGGTAAGGAGTCTGCGACGCGTCGAGTGAGTCTCGGCCCCCAAATCCAAGGAGAAGGTGCCTTACATCATGATCCTTCACCGAATGACAGTGGGCATAGTGATGCGCACGAACTCATCGTATGCCTGCGGCGCCTGTGCCTGGATGTAAGGTGCAAGGATGAGGGCGTGCTTACGGAGGTAAAGTGTGAAGGCATCGCTCTTCCACCGTCCTAAGACCTTTACTGCCTCAAAGGATACGCCCCGCAGCAGATACTCCAGGGTGGCCCCAATCCGGATACCATGCCCCCTGCAGCGGGTCCATCCCTGCACTGCGTGTCCACTTTGCGAGGTGCTTCGTGAATGCCGATTTGGTGAGAGGCCTGTACCCTGCCCTTGTGCCGGTAGGCAAACAAGTAATGACCATCCGGCGGCTGATTTATGAGTATGTGTTTCTCGAGCGCCGCTTCTGGGTCCGTGAGTCCTGCCTGCCTGCTCCAGTACACATCCTCTCCCTCTGGCGTCGTCTTGGTTCGTGGTAGGTGTAGTATGGTGACTTTTCTCCCATCCCAATCTTGGTCGCGTGTCAGAGATTGCCACGACACATGCAGTGTTGGGGTTGAAGGCGTTCAAGTTTGGGACTTGTGAACTCACCAACGCGTGATGCCGAGTAGAAGCAGCATACTAAACATGCATAGACTGCCGCATCAAAGGGGTTCTCTGGCTCCATTTGACCCTGGAGGCGAAGAATGAATTCAACCGTGTATGGTTGGCGCTTCTTCCGTTTTGAGGTGGCTGGTGTTAAGTTGTCTGCTGCCTTCAAAAGCAGGTCCAGTTCCTCGTTGTTGGGGCACCACTGTATGCTGTGAATGATGTGTCAAGCTCGGAGGCCATAGACATAGTTTCGGATTGTCTTTCCGGAGAATGCGCCAGACAGAGACGATATGAAGGTTGAGATGAGTAATGGTGATGCCGGTGCACGTTGCTCCTCCGGAATGTTCTTTGAGTCGCACCACACATGCCAAGCCAGCAACCCTGAGCCATAAGATTCTTTTGTACCCTCAGAGAGTCCTAGCGCCATTGTGGCCACAACCCGGTCAATATCCACCTAAGGCATTGAAAGTCTCGGTCACGTGGGACCATTGTAGGCCCATTATTGGTTTTCCGTCCACATGACTGGGTATGTTATCTGACGTTATCTGCCCGGCGAATGCCGTAAAGTAATCCTTTCTCCT
>JABCKO010015868.1:0-68086 GCA_018855915.1 Tephrocybe sp. NHM501043
TCCCCATGTCCTTGATTCCAGAAACTAAAACTCTGTATATGATGAGTAAAATAAACAAAAAAAGACTACATTCTTACTGCTCCTTATAGTCATCTGAATAGCCAAATATTCTTGGATATAGTCGTTGTATCTTCCCATCTCCACACTTCTCAACAAGTCCAAACTTTACAATTGTTTTAAACTTGTCACTGAGCAGGTGTTTCCAGACTGCTTGGATCAGCTCACGTCAAAGGAATGTTAGAATAGCTGGAGTGGGTGTCACATTGAATAATTCCTTATATCTATCCTTGACGAGATCAGGTAACTGAAAAAATAGTTAGCATGCTCAAAATTGAAGTGAATAATTGTACTGATGGAAGATAAGCTAAGTAATGTACTGAAAAGCTGGTTGGCTTCTCTCGCGTATACTTAGACAGCCCACCAAACCAAAAATAAATGGGCCACAAGGATGCTGTGCCAAAATTTGCAAGCTGTATGCCATCAGAATACAGCAGGAGTGGAACAACAGCCATCTCAAGATCACAGCCCTCAATAGGAGTGATTGTCTCCTCAAGTTGTAGTAGCCAATCAGAGGTGTACATCTCATCATAAACCCTTTGCTCTGACTCATTTTCCAAAGGCTTCCAGAAGAGTTGATATCCATACCAATGGAATCGATGTACTGCAACATTGCAAATCCCTGACTTGAATGCCTCAAGAAAGTCACAATGATAGAATTCAATTTTGAGCATGGGTGCATCTGATTTGGACTTGTATTTATGGGAGGTAAGTGGTAGAGGAAGTTGCACTGAGGACTTTTTCTATTGATCAGATGATATCCACTCAGGGAGGGAATGTTTGCCAGAATTAATGTGCAAATCATCAAGGCGTTTGTTTTCATGGACCGCATTAAAATCATGAAAGTCCTCACATTTGAAGTTCAGGGCAAGGATAACAGAATGTGCAAGAGAGTTGAGAGTAGACAATGTCAGTTTTTTGGCAGAATAAAACCAGGACATGAGACAAAAGACAGAAGGATTGAGGAATGGGGAAAAAAATTTAGGGAGGTAGATGATTCAGAGGGACAGGCTTGGACTTCCTCAGCAGTGGGTCCATACCCATTGAGTAGATTCACTGATTGAGTTTCATGAATAAATGTTGGAGAATCAGCAACATCGTTTAGTGTGAAATGTTGGTCAGGATCATTGTGGCTGGGTGCAACTTTGTAATGACAAAATAAGCCCATTTCATTGACTTCAGTCTTGAAGGGCTGAGGTGAATTCTGAATGGGTGTAGCCTGAGGAGGAATGACTTGGTGTGGAGGTTCCTGGGTAATTCAATGGCATTTAGTAAGTCATGTATCAGAGTCAATGGTAGTAAATTGTCACAATATTAATTGTGGATCTGACGGAAGAAAATCAACAAGGACTTTTGGTTTATGAATTCTTTTTGAAGGCAGCATGTCAACATCATCTCTTGCTGGTGTATCTTCAACATTACTTGGAGAAGTTGGCACATGTGAGTGTAGCTCAATCTTGACAAAAATATAGCTAGTGCACAACTAAAATTAATATTGTATTACCTGGTTTATTTCAAGCTCATTACTTGATTCCAAAGGAGGGATATAAATTTTGGGTGACAGAGAGAGCTTTGGCCATGCAAGAGTAAGTGGCTTTTGTTTTGGACATTGTGATTGATATCCATTAAGTTGTCTGTGTTTGTCAAATAATAATGGACAGTATAGGCATTGAAACATCATCCCACAAATTACAAAAGTTCAACCTCTGCAATTTGAGATGGTAGACAAGAACAGATTTTGAAGTGACAGAGTCACATTTATGTCACTCACTTTGACTTTGACTTTAATTTTCATCTCTCATTGCCTTCCACCACCATGCCTCTCTCTTCTCAACGTGCTCCTCCTCATAGACTGCTTGACTCTGATGACAACAATCTTCCTCCTAAAAAGAAACCAAGGCACAACAAACCACAGATCCTGAAGCCAAGCCAAGCAATCAATGTTACAAAATCAGCAAAGAAGTCCACAGTGGTCATTCAAAATCAACATCTGCTGCTGGAAAAAGGAAGCTATCAAAGGAGTCCAAAGAATGGATTGAATTTGAGAATGCCTTGGTAGCAGGAGTTGGACCCATGACACAACATGGAAAAGAACTGTATGTCACTTATTTTTATATGAATATATGCTTACTATTTCATAGCAATGGACCTTTAAAGACTTACTATAGATGTGGCAATATCATTCCATGCCTCCTCAACCCTTTTCTTGACATTAATACAATTTTCATGCATGGCTTAATTGATGAAGGTTATATTAAAGAAACAAACAGTGGCAAACATAGCTTATCGGAGACAGACAAACTAAAGTAAGGTCTTTTTTCACTTATTTGTACATTTTGCCTACTATTATGCTAGGGATATGCAATGAAAAGTATTACACCTCAATTCCTACCAGCAGCTTACACATGTTACACCCAGCCTTCAAAAAACTTTATGCAAGTTGTGCACAAAACTGAATGGAGAGGACTTTAACAGCAGCCTGATTTGAAAATTGGTTGATGTAGTGAGTGATTCAACTTGTTTTGGTTAATAGTTACTAACATTCTTTACTAGTTTAGTCAAGGGGCTATAAGTGCACAAACAGCTGATACATGGAAGCTCAACAAAGGTCTCATCAAGCTTCTCGAGAGCTTGGATCTCACATATATTCTCTTGTCACTGCTGGCTTGCCCTCTGCCTTGCAAAAAGTCTGCTCAAGGTTTCAATAATTTTGATACTGGAAAGTTGCTTACTCCCACTAAATATGCTTACCAATATGATCTTTCATAAGTCTTTGTTTGAAATAGGGCATCTCTGACTGTAACTTCATCAGATTTCTCAATTCTATCTGTGAGGGCAAAGTCAAAGTGAATGCCCACAACTTTCCCACATTTATGTACAACGCGACTCAATTTGAAGACTCCAACAAGGAACAAGTATTTGATATTGAAAGGGGCCTGTGCAGAGGCCCTCTCCTAATCAATGTGCATTCTCTTTTTTTTTGAGGGCTTTGGTCTGACAATCTCCCAGGCATGCTAATACATGTTCTTCAGATGCGGATTCAAAAGGGCCAAAAAACATGCAACAAAGGCCCCCATTGCACATAAATATGAGATTAACAAGATAACTCCAGCCCTCATTGCATATACTGCAGCTCAGGTGAGTTTTGACAGTTCTTTTATTTATATTTAATTGATTTATATTTTACAAGACCCAATGCACATTGAGCTCAGTATTGCAATGGGGCATGCAAGATAAAACCTTTTGCCTCCAATCATTTTACTACAACATTTGTAGCCTATTTATTCCAGACACCAATTCCTGGGCCATTGACACTTTGTGCTTTTGGAACAAGTTGAGTCTTTTTTTAATAAGGTACATTCATCATTGTCCAAGTCAGGTTCTGTGACTGATGAAGCTTGGGAGGCAACAGATCCACTCAACTTTGATGCATCATTGATGCTAGGAGTGGCAGTTGCATTAAGTTCTGATGGACAAGGAGTCATGTTAGATGTAGACTCAGATGTGAGGTTGATAAGTGCATCGTGATCAGTGAATGCTAGTAAAATGACATAGTAAGTAGAGGAATTCAATAATAATGATGTGAACACATGATTGATTCCTATTGATATCTTTATGTACCTGATCTCCCTTCAAAAATCCTCTATTACAGCTTCCAATTCATTTTCCATGCACCTGAGGAGATCATTGAGCAGACTGTTGAGAACAGCGAGAGCAGTAGGGGATGACATGATGATGACAATGCAAATTACTAGTCAGTCTGGTGCCTGTCAAGTTGATCAATTGAGCAAAGTTCAGCATTGACCTGATTTTGATCATCAAAATTTGATCAAATTGTGAAAACAACAGAATCAATTCTTATTTCTGAAATTGTGCAACCTGTATTCATTGAATACTTGTGAGTTTGAATGTTATGCCAAAATATTTCTTTAAAGAAGCTTTTCTGGGTTGAATCAGGATGTTGCCATTATGATATTCACAAATAAACTAAAATTTCTGTGATACCAACCTGGTATGCTGTTTTTGAGCTGATAAAACCTTTATTTAAGATATCTTCATGGCCAGTATGTTATCATAAGGGATTCTTGAAGAAAACTCAATGAATTGAAGTTTTATTCTGTCATGAGATGACATGGATCTGATTTGTTGTCTTGTTTAGATCACAGGCCCCAGGACATATTTGTCAATCTTTGGAATGTGCTGTTTTGCTGATGTCATCCAGCTGTCCATCTGTCAAACTCTCTTATTGTTCTTATTGTCTTGGAACCCTTATTGTTCTTTCATATATAGTGTAGCTAGTTCTTCCTGAAGTCCCCAGTTTCTAACTCAGGACTTCAGATCAGTAGCACAGTCTTGTTTCAATCAAACCAGTTTCTAACTCAGAACTTCAGCTTTAGGTGTCTTCCATTGACCACTGTGCTTTGCCTGTTCTAATACTATTTGTTGTCAATGTCCTCCACAAAATTGAGCTTGGAGTTTTCAAGGCAATCTTTACCTACCTAATTTAAGTTTTGTATACTATGAGTTCCTGAGGAGTGGCTGATCTGGACCATTGGTGAGTTAGCCAAATTGTTTATCATGGAATTTAGGTTTTGCAAAGTACCAACATTTGGATGATCAACAATTCATCAACTTAACAACAATGTTTCTAAAATGAAGAATTTGGCAGGTCATAACTTTGAAGATATCCTCCCTTCACACTAACAGCACCCTGGATATTTTTTGGGGATTGACTCATTCATTTACTCAGGCTATTTGCCACTTCTCACACAAGATCAGCCTTCAATTCAATACCATACAGACTCCCTCTGAATACATAGCCACAATGTGAGCAAAAGCTGCAAAAATGAAAGAGATGGGAACAGTAAAACCAGTTGCCACTCAGGGTACAAGGTGTGCACCTCAATCATTTAACACCAACACTCCAAAGTTTCATTTGATTGTACATTATCCAAATACAATTGCCATGTATGGGACTACCAATTCCTATTTGGCTCACCTGGTAAGTCCTGCTGTGACATTATTTGCAACAATATCCATGAAAATTGACCCATTCTATCAGGAAGAAATTCAACATTGACATGTCAAGAGATTCTTTTCTTACACCAACAAGAATCACTTTAAAAAGCAAATTGGAAGACACAAACATCACCACACAAGACTTTGTGTGATCCATTCTTGAACCTCACAGACTGCCAATACTATTTCACCAGATATTCTTAATGCTGACCTTCTTCCATTCACACACCCTCAAAATCATCACTACATTGTGGAATCCAAGGCTACTCCCCTCAATCTTTTCAAGTGGAACCAGAGACTTAAAAATAATGCTGCTGGAGATGTGAGTGCATGACTTCATTGTTTGAAAGGGCAATCAAGCTCATGATGTTTTTGTAGCAATTCTATCACAAACTCTCCAACCATCTCCTTCAGCATCTGTTGCTTGATGGCTTGCAAGTTGAACTGGCAGACTTGTCAAAGCTCATCATTCTTGACAGTCAAATTTATGCTCACAAAGTTCTTTGCATCAATTTTACCACTTACAACAACTGTCATGACCAGGACACAATCAACCCTCACTTCTATTCAAATATCATGCTCCTGACCAACAACTCCAATCACCCCTATGGTTATGCATACATTATTGGCATCTTTCATGCCATTGTGTGCTTTAATTCTTCAAGATCAAAGCCTTCACTGCATCAAGTTCCTGTAGGTTTGGTGGTATGACATTGATGGCAAAGCTCAAGCTGGTTTCTGAGCTTGACAACAATTCCAAGTTAAATTTTGAATGGGACCTTAAGCCTTTGGATTCATGGATTCATCAAATGTCCTTTATGTGGCCCATCTTATCCCTAATTTTGATCAAGGTAGAACAGACCAGTATCTTGGTCCTTCTGTGGCACAAAGAGAAGATTAAATGGACAGGGACTACAAGAGGTACTATGTGAATATGTGAAGCTATCCACCCTCTTAAAACCATCTTGTACTGACTCAAATTTAGGTTTGTTGATGAGATATTTTTATGCAGTACTTGGGCAGTGGAATTGGTCACCTCATCTCCCAAGATTTGACATGTGAATTTGAAGAGGAAGCTCAAGACATATGGGCATCCACTAGTACTGATGCCCCTTCAGACTGATGCAGACATGGACCCAGGTGTTGAGAATGATCAGGCTACAGAGGATGACCCTTACATGTCAATTGCTAACATGCTGGAGGATGAGGAAGGACTAGACAGTGACAGTGAGATCAACTTAGACTTGGAGAATGAGCAGGCCAAGGATGGAGATTATGACAGCCATTTCAATGAGAGCTTGTAATTGTAATGCTACCAAATTCAATTGTACTTTCAGATCTATTTTTTCACTTTGAAGACTGCTTTAAGTTTGCTTGAATACAATAATCATTTAGTTTCTACTACTTGTACATGATGAAAAGCCCTAGTGAATCATGAACTCTTGTTTTGTGCAGTGACCATTGCAAGCCACAAGCCATTCTTCATCATTAAGCATTTTAAATTTGGGTTCTGTGATGGAGGAGGCCTGTGAGCCAGCAGGTGTATATGATGTCAAATTAATAAATGAAATAAACTGCAAAAATGCAATATATGCACAATTGATGCCCATCATGGACTTGATGAATGTAATCTCCCTTCTAAAGTCTTCTATCATGGCTGCAAGTTTGGTTTCAACATGCTGTGTCAGGTTGTCAAGGTGTTCTGTGAGGATGACAAGAGTGGCAGCAGAGGTCATCTATGGTAAAGTCATGGTTGATGAGAAAAATCAATGACACAATGCATTGAATTTGACATGCTTGTTTTATGTGTTATATTAGATTGATGATAATCAATTTGTGTTGATCAGATCAGATTCAAATGGTAACAGTTTATTGGCCAGGATTAGACAAGAATCATAACCAACAGACATGATATATCCCATATGTTATTTCATGTAAAATCGAAAAGTGATCAAGATATTTGATTAGTAGTACAGTCTACCATTAGTCCCAATATCTTATTATTACTGGTTATTTTATGCTTGTAAAATTTTAAAATTCAGGATTAAAATGATAAAGCAGTGGAGATATAAATTAGATGAAGCCCTGATTTGACAATGAAATCAAACCACCTTTTTACTGATGGTATGATGCATATGTAACAGAACAATGACTCATAATGTGGTTTGTTAGAATACTGCCTTTATATACTGACAAGTTAGGTAAAAGCAGAACAGCAACAGAGTAGCTCTTGATATTGTCCTGAAATGAACAGTGTTGAATATTGGAGACATAACTGAAGAGTCAGGACAAACCATCAGAAGTGAGAATAGTGGAGCAACAGCAAGGATGCTGTCAAGTTCAATTTTGAGCTGAATTTGCTTGATGAGCAACCTTGTCTGTTGTCCTATAATGATGTCCTGAAGTCACAGAATGAACAAAATAAACCAAAACATATAAAATCATGATACAATGTTACCTTAACAAAGTCTTCAACTACTTCACATTGATAGGGAGTAAGCTTTGCCCTGAGTGCAAGCTGACATGCAGTGACAAGTTTGTTATGGTTTCCAGAGAAGCCTACCTGCTCAGAGAAAGAATCTGGACTTAGAGAAGTGGTTTTCAAGTCAGCATCTAAACTGTCACTGCTACTTTTAGCATATAGAGCTGGACTTGATGACCTCAAATGCATCATCTCCTCAAGCTCAAGGTCCTCTTCAGTGAGATCTCAAGGAGTAGTTGATGCTGCCACTGGAGATGAGGATATATTGCAGAAGAAAAAGAATGACAAAAGATGAGAAGTGATGGTTCAAAAGAGAGAGAATGAGCTAAATAAAATGCTTTGTTGGGAATTCACAATCAATATCTTGATCCTTCAACTGATCCCAGGGTTGTTGCTATTTGAACTTACATTCATAAGCACTAGGGCTGCACACCATAATGTTTGGTTAATTTGGTAGAGATCATCTTACTAAGCATCTTTCTCTTTCTCTTTCATGTTCTCCTTCTTTGTCTTCACTTAGATTTGACTTGCAGGCTCAGTGCAAAGATGGCATTGTCTCACACTGCACTCACAGGTATGTAACTTGTTTCCATCTGACTACACTCCTCTCATACTGTGCTCACAGTTCCTCATTCTTGCATACTTAGATCAATTTATTCTCCTTTCTCCCTGGCATGCCCAGTGCATGAAAGGAACATCTAAGTCAACTTCAAAAACCCTTGCTCATGGATCAGATGGTTGATTCCTACCCAATACACTTCTTGCAACTCCTTCACTACTGATCATGTCCTCAACCCCACCCTCTCCAGAGCCTGTCAATATCACCACACTAGCAGCCACTGTTGCAGACATAGTCATGTTGCATCAGCATCAAGCACTGCTAGTGCTCCCAATGTCAGCATACCTGCTCAAGCCACACCCTCCCACAACATGCCTGTTCACCCAGCTGAGTTTGTACCCCCACTCATATCAAACACACCAAATGGTATGTTGCCCACTTCTATCCATTCCCTCTTCCCCAAAGTCAAGGTGGCAACAATCATGGCAATCATCATGCATGACTTCAGAGCCACAGATTTGCACAAGCTTGATTCCAAGTATTGCCACACTGACACTGTATCAACAGTCTAACCAACTAGTTTGAAGCAAGCAACATCACAATAAAGGAGTACAAGAATCCAAATTTGATCCTCATCCCACTCCAAATGTATTTTACAATCCTCCTAGCCCACATGGGCCCAACAAGCAACCACATCAGCATGTATTTCTTCACGTACACAGCCCACCTCATCAAAATCACCTCCAAATATGAATGGACAGGGGTCCTGGAGTATCACATTGAGTTCTTCAATACACGATGATGGAAGGGAAGTATAAAGGGGGACAAACTCAACACAGCACTCATGACTGAGTACATCTTGTTTTGGCTGCCACTCCACACTGTACATCTTCAACCTCTTTGCAGAGGCTATACCTTTAACGCAACATTCCAACACATTTTCACCATTATCTCAATGATTTTCTTGGGATCTTCCCTCCTTCTACACCTCCCTCCCAGGTATCTGAAGCACTCCAGTGGGCTCTGGATCTAGGCTCTCAGCTGGGCCTCAGCTTCCAACCTTCAAAGATCATTGGACCAGACACATCGCTGGAATTCCTCAGCCTGGAACTTGACTCTCTTGCTATGGAAATCCGCCTTTCTGCAGACAAGCTCTCCTTCCTCCTTCTCTCATGGAGGTCAAAGACACACTGTTCTCACCAAGAACTTGACGAGCTTACAGGATTCCTCCAATTTACATTGCAAGTGATCCTAACAGCATGAGCCTTCATGCAAAGTTTGTTACAAGATCAACTAAACTTATCAACCATGACTTGAACTCTTGAACTCAAAAGTAAGCAACAAAGCTTGGACGCGTTTTAACTACACTATAAGCCTTGCAAGTGCATCATAATAGCCTTATGTATTTTGTCATGTCCGGTTATTCACGTCTCACTTGACATCCAAAAATCCAAAACGGCTATACTCCCTAAATGGCCCCAATCCCAATGTCCGGTTTTTGACACAGCCCAAATGAAAGATTTCGCCAAACCTGTCAGGTTTGGCGAACGGCATTTTAGTGTATATTCTGGGGTCCTAGTAGCATCTGTGGTATAGGTGATTAATCAGCCTACCAATACGCGAATAAGCGACCTGGAGGCAACGTGTGAACAGATTGGTGGTGTAATCCACAAGACGACGAGAGGCTAAATTAGGACCTGTTGGTTCATGTTGCTGGTCACGGGACCCATATGTACGCGTTCCTCGATTGTTGGAGATTGACTTGTGTCTTGTCGTTAGCACTGGCAGTTGCCATACGCGTCTCTCTCTTTATCTAGATCTCCACGGATACCAATTGCTCTGAGGAATATACCAGGACTTGCTTTCCGCCTGATACCTTGCGTTGTACTTGTTACAACATTGTTACGACTGGTTCGCCTAGTCGATACCACGGGTTTAACGGATGCCAGTATCTCACCTGTCGCAGAGCGCAGAAGCTGCCAGGGCTGCGGCGCAACAAGCAGAATTCAATGAGAAGAAATGGGTCTGGGTTCCAGATGCCAAAGAAGGATACCTTGCCGGATGGGTAAACAGGGAGGAGGAGGATGCTGCTGAAGTCATCATGGCTGCAGGTGGAGAGGTCCGTCTTTCTAAAAATGTTCGTTTAACTTCACTCACGACCGACGCTGCTTATAGTTTCGACAAGTTCCCTTTGAGGCGCTTTTCAAGATGAATCCTCCCAAGTTCGATCGCGTTGAAGATATTGCAGACCTCACATTTCTCAATGAAGCTAGTGTCGTACACAACCTTAGACTAAGGTATGGTTCGGGTGCAATTTATGTGAGCCCGACGTTTCTTTGTAAAGGCATCGATTAATCTCTGGATGTAGACCTACTCTGGCTTATTTCTTGTAGCTATCAACCCATATCAGAATCTTCCCCTTTATTCGGATGCAATCATTCAACAGTACCGCAACAAGCGCAGAGATGAAAATGCCCCCCATATATTTGCTGTAGCGGAACGTGCTTGGGTTAACATGGGAGAGGAGCGCGAGAATCAAAGCATATTGATCACGTACGAGAACATTCGTCTTTTTTCTTGTTATGAATCTGACACAACTCAAGGGGAGAGTCTGGAGCAGGGAAGACGGAAAGTACTAAAAAAGTCATCCAGTACCTTGCCGCCATCGCCACTGATGCGCACATGCCTGCTGCATCCTCCCATTCGCGATCGCCCACACTTGGAAATGCGCCGTCATTCATCTCGATGCCCAGCACCGGTCTTCCTAGGAGCGATTCTCTGCGTAGAGGCCTCTCAATATCTCAATCCCCCACCGGAAGCGCTTTGAACTCGAAAGGCCGTCTTGGTCTCCTCGAGCGCCAGATCCTTCAAGCAAATCCTATTTTGGAGGCTTTTGGAAATGCTCAAACGCAGCGCAACAACAACTCCAGTCGATTTGGAAAGTTCGTGCGTATCACATTTGCACCCGATGGCAGTATCGCTGGGGCAAACATCGATTGGTATCTCTTGGAGAAGAGCCGGGTGGTGGTGAGAAGTGAGGCCGAGAGAAGCTTCCATGTCTTTTATCAGCTACTATCGGGCGGTGGAACATTGAAAGGTAAGCACGCTCTTGTGAGTTTTCATGCCAACGCTGAGCATGCTTCAGATCAACTTCTCCTGGGAGGAGGTGTTGAGGATTATGAGTACCTCAATAAATCGCGGCGGGAGGTTGATGGAGTCGACGATCGCGAGGAATGGAACGCATTGAAAGTTGGTATTTAGCCTTGAAAAAATTATCTCTAAATGTCTAACCCAGTGCATGTTAGGCCGCTCTAGACGTCGTGGGATTCACCCATACTGAGCAGCTTGACCTTTTCCGCATCGTAGCTGCCATCCTCCACATTGGCAACATCACGATCACGTCCACCAGAGCGGACGATGCAGTCATGCCTGATCCATCCCAAGCAGAACGCGTCTGCCATCTTCTTGGTATTCCTATCGCCGAATTCACCCGTGCCGTACTTCGTCCCCAGGTCTTAGCGGGCAGGGAATGGGTATCCCAAGCTCGAACACGTCAACAAGCGGTGGATGAATTATCTGCCTTGTGTAAGACTCTCTACGAGAAGTCATTTGGATCCCTTGTGGACAGTATCAATCGAGCACTCGATCGACCATCATCCAAGTCGACCTTCATTGGCGTTCTGGATATTGCTGGTTTCGAGATATTCGAGATTAACGCATATGAGCAGTTGTTGATCAACTATACCAACGAGAAGCTGCAGCAGTTCTTCAATCACCACATGTTTGTTTTGGAGCAGGAGGAATACGCTCGAGAGGGTATCAGCTGGGACTATGTGAATTTTGGACTCGATTTACAACCCACCATTGACCTAATCGAGGCTAGTGGAAACGTCATTGGCATTCTTAGTTGTCTCGACGAAGAGTGCATCATGCCCAAGGCTACCGACTTGACGTTCACAAACAAGCTGAATTGGATGTGGGCTGGTGAGGAGGGAGAGGAGGAGTCGCACCATCCTGGGCGTGATAAATACGAACCGTCGAGGTTCGAACAGGGTTTTATCATCCAGCACTACGCGGCGAAAGTGGAATACAGAACCGATGGATGGCTAGAGAAGAACAAAGATCCCCTCAACGACAACCTTACTCGTGTTCTCGCTTCGTCCTCCGAACGATACGTCGCTTCCCTTTTTGCAGAGTATGCAGACTTACCTTCGGGTCCGGGTGGTGTTGGAAATATGTTCACTCAAGGAAAGAAGCGCACAATGAAGAAGGGCGCATTTAGGACCGTTGCCCAACGCCATAAGGAGCAGCTTTCGAGCTTGATGCT
Organism: Tephrocybe sp. NHM501043; assembly: GCA_018855915.1. Lineage (NCBI taxonomy): Eukaryota > Fungi > Basidiomycota > Agaricomycetes > Agaricales > Lyophyllaceae > Tephrocybe > Tephrocybe sp. NHM501043. The sequence continues at coordinate 12,445 of JABCKO010015868.1, forward strand.
GCAGCTGAAGGGCACCCAGCCCCACTTCGTTCGATGTATCGTGCCGAACTCTAACAAAAAACCTGGCCGTGTCGATGTCCCCCTTGTTCTTGATCAATTACGCTGCAATGGTGTCCTGGAAGGTATCCGCATTGCCCGACTTGGATATCCGAATCGACTTCCCTTTGTCGAATTCCGTCAGCGTTATGAAATCCTTACTCCTGGCGTCATACCTCGTGGTTATATGGACGGTCGTGAAGCTTCGAGACGGATGGTCAACGCTCTAGAGCTTGACGAAGCAATTTACAAGATTGGCACATCCAAGATATTCTTCAAGGCTGGTGTCTTGGCAGAGCTCGAAGAGCGCCGTGACCTCCTCTTGTTTGACTTATTTTCACGGCTGCAAGCTGTTGCGCGGATGTGGACGGCTCGGAGGCAAATCAAAAAGGTCTTGAATCGTGCTGTCGCCGTTCAGACTATACAACGCAATGCAAGGATTTACGGAGACTTGCGGGATTGGCCGTGGTGGCAGCTTTACACGAAGGTATGAGACTCTAGCTAATCTAGTTATTTTGCTCACTATCGGGATAGGTGCGACCGCTCCTTGCCGCTACTCGAAGTGACGATGAGCTTCGTAAGAAAGAGGCGGAGCTGGCTCTCATCAAGGAACGTGCTGAACGAGACCAGAAGGAGAGAGAGGCGCTGGAGGCGCTTCAAATGTCACTTGAAGCTGAAAAGAGAAAGGTAGAAGAGCAATTGGAGGCTGAACGAGGGCTTGCTTTGGACAAGGACGCTCTTCTCGAAAGAAGTAAAAAGCGGGAAAGTGATTTGGAGGACGAAGTCGCAGCCCTACAAGCAGATCTGGACGAGCTAGACTCACAACTGGATCGGGCGATGAAGCAGAAAAAGGAGGCAGAGGAGAAACATGAGGCTTTGATGAAGGCCTTTGATCAAGCAGCCGAGCACCTTGTTCGATTGGAGGGCGAGGGAAAGGAGTCCTCCGAACGAGAGATCGAACTCAATGAGGAGCTTGTCGTGGCACGAGAGGAGATCGATACCCTGCGAATCCAGCAAGATGATTTGCAGAAGTTGAGCGAGGAATTGAAGAATTTGGCTTCTCAACGCGAGGAAGATCTGGCTCGAGCAAAGGAGAGGATGGACATCGCTGTCAAAGAACTGGAGAACAAGCTCACTGTGGAGCAGCGACAAAGGTCTGTGTCCCATTCTCTCTTACCATGCAGATGATTTATGAGTACGGGTTCACGGACAGGGATGCAATCAAAGCCAAGAGTGGCGACTTCGAAGAAGACGCTCGACAGGCGAAAGAACAACTCGCGGAGATGGCGCGTACGGCGACGGATTACTCTACAATGATTCAGAAAAAGGAGGAACAAATAATCAAGTTGACTGCTCAGCTCGACTCGTCCAAAGCTACCAATGGCAAGGCCCTGAAAGAGATCATCGAGCTTCAAAGCGATATTGATAACTTGGTTGCCGAGCTTGAGGCTGCAAAAGGAGATCGAGTACAGGACATCGTTGCCAAGAAGAAACTCCAGGAAGAAGTTGACCAACTTCGGTCTCTCATGGACGCTAAAACGAGCGAAGAAAACCGCCGTAATGAAGTGGAGAAGCGGAAAGAAGAGGAACTTGCAACACTTCGCACACAGGTTGCTGATTTGCAACACGACCTTACCGAAGCACGTCGACTCGGCCTGGAAGCGCAGAGCAAGCTCAAACTCGAGCTAGACTACTCTGTGCGCGAACATAACAGCCTCCTACAGAGCCACAAATCCCTGGCCGATCGAGACAGCGCAACACAATCTCAACTTTCGAAAACAAAGGTGGTTCTTTCGGACCTGGAGAAGGCCAAGCGGTCGATGGAGTCTGAGCTCCAGAGTCTCCGCACCCGTCAACACGACTACGAAAGTCAACTAGCAGAAGCCACCAAGACCAAAGAGGTACGAGTGATGGTGACGTTGCACTTTCTTCATTTAATCTGTTTGAATCTGCACACAGGCTCTCGAACGTCAACTAGCTTCAGCTCAGGCTAAGTACCAAGACTTCGAAGATGTTGTTCTTGAGTTCCAGCGAACCCAGGATTCTCACAACAGACAATTGGAGACAGCACGTAAGCAATTGGAGGAGGAATCTGCCAAACGTGCCAAGCTCGAGCTCAAAGTTTCCTCCCAAAAAGTCGAACTGGGAAAACTCAAAGATCTCAACATCAAGATGGATCGCGAGTTGAACAAAGCTCTCGACGATTTGAAAGCGCGCGAATGGGAGGTTAAGCAGCTTGTGTCGAAACAAGATAAAACGATCGTCGAACATGTCCATGTCCTTGAGGAGGCCAAACGTGTTACGGATAATCAATTGAAGGAAGCGCGATTAGAGCTCGAAAAAAATGCGGCATATATCCGATCGCTTCTACAAGCCAAGACTCGTTTAGCAGGGGAGGCCGAGGATCTTATTCGTGAGACGGAGAAGGAGCGTGTCGAGCTGCAGAAGAAGGAGAAGAATGCCAGGGCACAAGAAGAAAGAGCAGTGAGGGCGACTGCTGAGGTCGACAAGGAACGGCGAGCGAGGGAAACAGCAGAGCTTCAAACTCGGCGGCTTCAGGCGGATCTTCAAGCTGCTCAGCAACAGGTCGTGGAGCTCACAGAGCAGGTTACATTCGTTCAGCAGTCCAAGGACAAACTCGAGGCAGAACTCGATCGGATCGCGGACGAGACTGAGAGTTCCCATTCTGTGGCGAAATTCCAGCGCCAGTTCGAAGCTCGCATCACCGAGCTAGAAGGCCAATTGGAAGAGACACAGGCGGCGCAGGTGACGAGTGCGAAGATCAAGGATCAAGTGGAAAAGCAACATGCAGAGATACGGCAACTCATCATGAGCAATGGGTCATCGGATGGCGACTTCCAGACTAAGCTCCTGTACGAACTTCAGCTCGCTGATGATGCACTAGTGAAAGAAATGTCCACTCGGGCACGCGGAATGCGCACGAGTGGGGCGCACGATTTGCATACTATGGCCAACCTAACGCCGACCAAACGGGCTCACAATTCAGGATCTCGCGGAACAAAGGATCCAGCTTCACCGTCGTCACGACCTGCCGATAAGCAAGTGGCAGTTCTCAAACAGCAGGTTCAAGTGCTGGAGATTCAGATGGCGGCATCGGAGCGCGTCCGTCGTCACCTTGAAACTTCAATACGAGAAATGACATCCGATCTGGAGAACAGCGATGGTTCTAAACAATTTTTGCAGCAATATCGCGCAAGGTTATCGAAGGAGAACGCGAGACTGGCTGAACTTCTGGAAGAAGAGGCGGAAGCGCGTCAGGCTGCTGAGGCCTCTCAAATCGATGGTGTTCAAGCGATGTGGACAAAATTCCAGAACACGATCACTTCTGAGCGGGATAGTTACGCTCGTCTCGAGGAATCAAGAAAAGCGCTTGTATGTTTACGATATGTTAACGATACCCATTCGTAAATTAACCTGCGTGGGGTTTCAGCTCGTACAGCAACGCACGGCACAAGCGGAGGTCGAGGCTCAGCGTGGACAGATTCGAGAGTTTACTCAGGCAAGGAAGCAATTACAAGCTGAAATAGCTCAGCTAGGTGAACAGCTCGACATTGCAAAGAATGAGGCTTCAGGTACGCGAACTACCAATATCTTCGAAACAAACTGTTCAACAGTTTTCAGACGCAAAACGGCAATTAGCGAAACGACGTCAAGAGGATGAGATCACTGCCCATTCCTCGTCTGCTGCAACTGCGGGTAACGTTCTTCATTGTTTAATGAATTAACGCTGTCTGATGTCTTTCTATAGAACTACGTGCTGTCATTGAAAGTTACAAAGCAAAAGAACAGTCTTACCAAGAGCGCTTAGAAGCTACTGAAATTGCTCGAGCCAAGGCTGCCCGTGGTGAAGCATTCGGTATGTTCCCAACCTTTGACGTTGACTAGAGCCTAATCGCGACTGCAGCCCGCCGCACTCTTGTCGAGACTGAGAAACTGCAATCTGAAAACGCAACTGCACGGAAGTTAGCTGAGGATCGTTACAAGGCTGCAGAGGCACGGATACGTCAAATAGAGGTTAAATTAGAGGAAGAAGGCCAGGAGACCTCTGATGTGGCTGCCGCTAGGAAACGACTGCAGGACGAACTGGACGATGAGAGGGAGCAGCACCAGAAAGACCTGGCTGAACGCGACTTTGCGGCGGATCAAACAAGAAAGAAATATCAAGGTGTGTATGTCTCGCGCTCCATTTCACAGTTTCTGATATCTGGGGGATTGATCGTACAGCGGAACTTGCTCAGCTGAGCGAAGGTATGAAGATTACACCGATGGTATAATCGTGTTCTAACGGCACTAACAGAACTTCAATCCCAACGGGACTCTATGAGCCGCCTCCGTGACGATAACCGCAAGATTCGTTCCGATTATGACGAACTGCAGCTTCGCTATGACGACGAGATCTACAATAGTGGTGGGTGGAAGAAGGAAAAGGAGCGGATGGAGACCAAGATTGGCGACATCAACAAGGCATACGAGGCCTCAACTGCTGCACAGGCCGAGCAGCAAACCCAGATCGTGGCGTTGCATTCTCAGGTCAGGGAGCTGCGGGGTGTTCTTGATGATGCTGAGGCGGACAGGGCACTGTTGCAAAAAGCGCGCCGAGCTCTGCAGGCAGAGCTCGAAACCATCAAGCTGGACCACGTGGACACGAACAAGTTATCCTCCGATACAGAGTATCAACGACTGCAACTGAAGAAACAAGATTTGGAACGGTCATTAGAGGAGCAAGAAGATCGCGTGTCTTCCGCGTTCGAGAGGATGAAGAAAGCCGAGGCATATGCGAATGAGTGTCAGATGGAACTGGGGAAGGTGAGGGTGGAGAACTCGGAGTTGGACAGGCTTAATGTATGTCGTGGTTTATATTGTTCTCTGATACCTTTTAACTTGCTTGACCGGGATAGGCCAACCTCGAGAAGCAGATCAAAGAGTTGAATGTACATATCGTTGACCTTGAAACGAGGTCATACTCAAGTTCACCGCGCCCACCGACCCTATCAAGAAGGACAGACAGCCGCATCGATGAACTCGCAAAAGACAAGGGAGATGGCTCGCGCCTCCAGCGCTCTGCTGATAAGATATCACGCGACACAAAATTTCAAGTTGCAGAGAGCGACCGAGCACGACTGAAGCTGGAAGAGGAACGCAAGGTTTATGAAGCGCAGCTACAAAACCTTCGCCAGGCTATGGATACTATGGTACGTGCTCGATCTCTGGTTTAACACCTACAAGGGCTGAGATAGTTGCAATTGTAGCAAACGGAAGAAAGCAGTCTGACAGCAGCAAAGCGGCGAGCTGAACGAGAAGCAGCTGATTATAAGCAGAAAGCCCTAAAGTATGTCTAACATTTCATTACCCTGTCAACTTTTGCTCAGTGTCCACCTCGATAGCCTGGAGCGTGAGCTCGAGCGATTGCATAATCGCCTTGAACGACCTTCAGGCGCTGGGTCACCAAGAAAGTAGAAGAATCGACCCATGGACACTCCACACTGACCTTTGCATCCATACAATTGTATCTTATCCAAGTCTGTATATTTACCCATGTGTTGTGTAACGATGTCATGAACTGTTCTACTATTGCAAATGAAATATGAGAACACCCTTATCGTGGGATGATTGTCTGTCTATCCACCAGCGGACTCATGAATCGAATGGCCTGTCGATGGTAAAGAATGTTGTATTTCTCAACTAAATGACATGATAACAACACGATTACTACAGACTGCAGGGTCTAAGAGGCTAAGTTATAGAAAGGTTAGTAGCGCAGGGAGTTGGACAGCAGGGCGAGCTGTACGCGCATGAATCTCAACACCATGTCAAGGTGACTCAGAACGCAGCCCAACGGGTCAAATCGACGCCAAAGGGAGCTGGGTACCGACCGTAGTCAGGCCCAACTGGTGCAAGGACGAGAAAACCTAGAGCATATGTTGGATTGCGCATGGTGTAATAACATATGAAACATAAAAGAGACAAGATGGGGCTTGGAGCCTTGAGTGCATCAAACCCTCCCCTCGACGGTTCAACTGGAACGAACCAAGGATCAAACAAGATAAAGAGTGGGCCCTTATTTCTCGGGGTTGGGGTTCCTAAGGAAGTATATGGGTTAGCGTCGACATTCAAAAACAAGGAGGTAGATGTAAGAGGATGGAGATGGGTCAGATAGGAGCGAAAGACTAGGATGCTTGGGTATCAACATGCTGATATTCAGTGTGAACTATGCTATAATCATTTGGTATCATCGTGAAGAATCCCTGGAGCAGAAAGGGCAAAGAAGGAGAATAGAAAGGAGAACACTCACATCTTGCGCTTGCCACCAGGGAGGGTCGTAACGTTGACGAAGCTAGTGAGGCTCGGATTTAGCGTGTGCCTTTCCCAACAGAAGACAGCCAAGCTCACCGGCGGTTGTAAAGAATCCTCTTCTTGGCACGGCCCTTGGGGGTCTTTTTCGTCTCCTGCTTCTCAACCTTGGGAGTCTGCGACTTGACTTTACCGGCGCGAGCGAGAGATCCGTGAACTGAAGGAATTTCAAATCTAAAGTTCGGCAGTGAATAAATGAATTATACCTTTTCCCATTTTGGCGTCAACTTGCAGAGGTGCTTGATAGATGGGAGCAGGAAAACACAGTTGCGCTGTTACAGTTGTCACCTAAGGTTTTGGACTCCGCATAAAATGTCGTCATCAACGGCATTCGTACCTAATAATTATAATTTCCTATTTATGCGCGTATATCTCCAGACTCCAGCACACTGAAAGCCGGCCAACAGAAGGCATATGAGTCTAGTGGCTGCGCTCCAACTTGAGGTCATCCCAGTTATTTTTGGTGAAGGAAGGGTCCGTTTAAATTACAGGTTTACTTGAGAATTGAGTACTGAGTCTTCGTCAACATACATCATACATCATGGTAAGTATACAAGACCCATACACATTAATCTATAAGGCTATACGGAAAGTGACAGTTCCACCCGTGTTCTCAGGAGGATTGAAGTTACGAGTCATGAGAAGGTGAGGTCATATTCTGGAGCCTCAGCATTTGCATATTTGTACGGGAGAACCTTGGGGATTGGGAGATATCTCATCCTCGTGATTTCGTGCTGTGCTTCCGCAACAAGTTACAGCATCCACTCCCCCTCCGAATGGTTACACGGCCGAAGAAATCGTGCAGTCCAAGAATGCGAGCAGCTTTTGGAGCCCACATGAAAGTGCTACCGCAACTACACAAAATACACGGACGTCATTCGAAGTAAGTCCGTTACTCGAACATCTCTCCGCGTGAAGTACAATGGAATAAAATAAGAGCACAGAACACGATCCAAAACACTGGTTCCTCTTAACGTGGAGGAAACATGACCTGGGCTCAAACTCATGCATCCGCGGGTTAGAAAGGTGACCATGGCCGGAAAATAGAGCGTGGAACTGCCTGACGAAACAGTGATCGAGCGTAGACGCAACTTCGTCCAGTGTGGCAAAGAGGGGTGGAAAGCAGATTGGCAGTAGGCAAGTAAACCGGTTGGCAGTCTTGTGGTCTCTAACCTAGATGCTCTTGGTGGTAAACTCGCTCACGGGAAATTGAATGACGGTTTCAAGCTAATTTGCAGTTTACTTTGTCTCCAATTCTAATGCTCCGGCGCGTGTATTAGATGGGGTAGCAGATAGCCCTCGTACAGCATAGCAAGAATAATCTAATGTTTCGAATCTGCCTTCTCTGCCTCTGCAATGAAATTTTGAATGCTATAGAAAATCGCAATTAGTTTGGTATGCCGGGGTGCAGGGACGGAGCAGCAAGTCGACATACAATTGTTCTTCTTCACTGTGACGTTGGAATTCGGAGTTAGCAGAAGTCATCCTGTATAGATACATTGAACACACCTTGAACCAGCGTTGATGGGGACAGACTCCCTAGCCTTCTGTAGAGATTGGCCGGCCGAGTTCTCCTTCTTTCCACCCCTCATTGCGAGAGAGGCTCCACCAAAGACAGTGGTGAGGACACCAAGCGCGATGTACTCGTTCTTGATGGCACGGCCGAGGATTACGCTGAATTAGAAGGAATTTAGCACGTTGAAAGCGATAGTGGACAAGAGAGAACGACGCACTAAGACATGGTGAGGGAGGGGTGGTGATGAGAGGTCAACTTTTTGGAAGTGTCACGCGTTTCCAAATTCCCGGATGTTTCCGCTCCGAATCAACAACCATATCTCCTCCATCTTATTATTAACCACTCTTTAAAACTCGTCTGGGCCAGGGAATTTTGTTCGAAACTGATGGACATTATAATTATACGATGGGTGTTAAGCAAGACTTTTACACAGGTATCCGTTACATAGCAAATACACAGCAATTCAGGAGATATACATATTTCATAAACAGATACTCAATCAAACTGCGAGATGGTTTAGAACACAACGCACACAGGTTAGGGGAGAAAACTCACATTCACTCTCAGAGAAGGTGGGAAGGGTGTGACCTTCCCCTTTCTGCCAATATAAAGTTGCCTTGCGATTCCGTGCCACTGTTCAGTGAACTTCGAGAGAGTTCCTTGGTTCCCCACAGTGCGTCTGATATTTCTCAGCCCAAGGAGAGTGCCGATAATAACTGGTACGGTCTGGAATCACGGATAAGCAGTCGGAACGTCCGATAGAATGTGCAGGTACTCACGGGTTCGAAGAACGCGGGCGAAAGCAACCTGATTATTATTTACAGAACAATCAATAAGCGGCAAGCCAGCAATACTCAAGGACCCACCCTTGCTCATTCCAAAGTAGGCCTTGGGTAGAGCGACCATCATCAACAGCCAACGGGTCTTTGAACGCCGTGCGCTAATCGATACGGTCAATGAAGGAAGCAGTGGATAACGAGAATGCAGCTTACATCAAGATTTGCATTGCGCAAGTCGACGAAAACTGTTTTGCCGCATTCAATCGTTCCAAAGTCTGTCACAGGGACATTTGCACCTGCAGTACGAAATACGCCAGATACCTGAGTGATGTTTGCAGTCAGTGTCATGAAATTGAAGCCGGAACAGGTATTTAGACTCACAGGTGGATTGAGGCCTGAGGGAGGAAAAGTTTAGAGATGCAGCGCGCTTTTATTCATGATATACTTACGAAGAGCTTCGCGAACATAGGCCATGACTTTGGCTGTGCTCTGTTCGTTATGACCGATCGAAGCCGAAAGCCTGACAATCTCGGCGCGCTGTTCTTTCTTGTCGTCACCTAGGTAGAAGTCGACAACATGCGTGATAGCCTGAGAGTAGTGGGCCGCGGTAGGGATGATAGCGGCAACACTGTATGCCGCCAATTCATCATTTGTAGGCCGGGTCTCTTTGAATGCATCGATCACCCTGACAGCGAAGTCGACACTGTGCTCAGTACGTTCAACTGTCGACCAGTCAACTGCAGCTTGTGTGAAGCCAGCGGCAGAGAACTAGAGAGAATTAGAGACCATCGTAGCTAACAAAGTGATACACTTACTGGGTTATTAACTCTGTCGAAGCGTCCCTTGACATAGGTCAACAACTTCGAAAACGCTGCTTTGGAGTCCAGGCGTAAGTGCCAGTCATCGGCAGGATCGACAGTGGAGAAGGCATAGCTAACAAAGTGGTCAGGCAAGGGCGATGAATAAAGAAGAACCTGACGCACCGGCCCAGCGCTGCAAAGTCTTGATAAGTAGGTTCCTCAAATAGGGCGCCCTTCTGATTGCTTTGTGTCTTCAGAGGAAGCCCGAACTATAGATGTATAAGCACGAGTAGTTTGATCAAGACATCCAAGAACGTACAATTTCCTCCGAGATCCAATGGACTGGGAGCTGATTGATTACATCTCGTACGATGTCTACCGTCATCGAACCGTCATAGTTCTTAGTGGATTTATCGTCAATCAATTCCTTGATTTCCTTCTGGAAATACTCTGCCCAGCTGCCAGTGGACTTCTTGGGGCGAATGGAGCAGATAATTTTCTCAACCGTGGTACGGCCCTCACTTAGAGCATCCTCGGACAATTCCTAGTACAGTATCGTCAGACAACGTATTGCAACGGAGGCAACATGCTCCTACCCCCAACTCTGCTGGGACCACAGAGTGCAGACGGCTATTGAATGGCGAAATAAAAGAAAGATCATGCAGAACCTGTTTGGCTCCTGTGTACGTATTGATAACGGTAGGCGTCGAGGCCACGGGCGGCCGTTCCCATGTATATTCGTCGATAAGCCCAGGGTTCTCCTTGAGCTTGAGCTCCTTGAGGTATCCTGGTACGAGGAACGGGAAGTGCGCGTAAACAGACCGAATAGGGTAATTGTTGGGAAGCGTGCGGAAGAGCAGCTTTGTGAGGAGTCCGCCATACGAACCATCGAGCTTGTCGTATTGGCAGTCGTCGTAACCCCATTGCGTGCAGTTCTTAGCTAGAAAGCGCGTTCCAGTTAACATTACTCGAGTTCCAAGAAAAGATGGAGGGCGTACTGTTGAATTCCGTGGTGAGGTAGGGGTCACCACGAGTAAGGCAGATAGCATCGGATAAAATCGCCCTGGAAATGGTGTATCCCGGGCACAGCCCAGCTCCTGGACCAGGTTTCTTGCATTCCTCAGCCTGAAGCCCAACCTGGAAATGACATCAGGCTCTAATCTAGCCACAAAATTTATTAGACTTACGTGGAGTTCAAGGTTGTTAATGTCGTTATCGTAGAGAGTTTCTGCTGCTTTCTAAAGAGCGTGGTAAGTTCAAGCCAGCCATCTAAATTGAGCATCAGGAGCTTACGTGAATGCGAGGATCAGGATTCCATTCGGCGAAAGTGTTGTAGGCTAGGAGGTGTCAGTTAGCGCTTGCAAGACACTTGAAATCTAAAAATTACGTTTTAGGCCGAGGAACTTCCTGAATTCGTTGAGCTATACAGGCGCGTAAATCAGTTAAAGAATCGAGAGGTGTACATCACGTCAAAACATACTGAGCAAGTTCCCCAACTCCTAGATTGTTCGATGCCAAGAATCTCAATGACACGGAGTGCCTCCGGGCACCCCGAGCTGTATGCAGCAGAACGCCACTCGGTCGCGTCTTGAATCAGTCGAGCGAGGTCATCGTCATTGAATCGTCCATCTCCTTGTCGTTTCAAACTAAGATATCGAGTCAAAAATGCTGAAATCACTCATGCACCAGCTGGCCTTACCCTCCAAAAGTACGCTTCTTGACGTCAGGCTCAGGTATCAGAATTTTGTGTGCTGTCTCAATAAAGTCTTGGGTCGTCACCTATAATCGACCGATCCATCAGATTCGTGCAATGAAGTAAAAATTGAAGTAGAGACAAACTTTGTTGAGGTCTTTGCCTGGGAAGAATTCCTTGAACTTGTTTTCAGTCCAGCTAGCGTCTTGCTGGGATAGAGTGGCATGCCACCTGTACAGAAGGTTGAACTCGACTGAAACAACGTTGCCTTCCCCACGAGACGAAACTGTGTGATCGGACTCTCGCATATCCTAAAGATTTTTGAGGATGGATGTCGCACGAGTATGAGAAATGGAACTTTACCATGAGAGGATCCAGGCGCCACGCGGATCCATCAGCAACGAGTCCCAGAATAGCGCCAACGTAGTCTGTACCGTAAGATTACGTTCAGAAAGACGGAAACGCATTCATGATGGACACACACCGCCCAAAATGATGTTCATGAAATATCCACAGTTGATCAGACGAGTCCTGTGGAAGATTTCATCGTCTTGGATACGACGTTCCTCGTCAGTTTTGAATGAGCGAACATATGTGTCATTTTCATTGATGTCCAACAGCTTCTCAGCAATGAACTGCAAAAAGACAGTTAGCGATCAACATTCGGCTTCGCTGACTGTATGTGCCTGTATTACGTACGTTGTGGTTACGATTAAGCAGAACCAGGAGGGCACAGCTGGCAGGGGGCATCAAGAGCAGCCTGGCATCAGAAAAGACATCATCCCAGAGCTTGCCTGTCCCGTCTTTCCTCCGCACCTGATCAACATCGCTTTCCGAATTGCCGTATAGGATGCTCAAATCGAGGTAGCTGCTCGTCTTGTTCTTTGTAGGATCATGATGATCAGTGTCGAAAATGGAGTGGATTACCAAGTCGGCAAAGGCGAAGAAAAGGCTGGAGATTCCGCCTGGGTGAGGAACGAACTCCTTCCTGCGAAGGATCTGGTCGAACACAAGGCCAGGATCAGGAAGCGAGTGCTTTGGCACAATGTGGATTGGTGGGACCGAACGAGCATACGGAGACCCAGCTTTGCCGAGCGTTGGAGCAAGAGGGTTGTAATTAGAGCCATCCGCAGATCGGAAAGCATATGTGATAGGTTGGCCTTTCCTAGTGGCTGGGGAAGTGGTTACAGTTGAGACAGACGCGTCGAAAGGAGCCAGATAGCTCCTTGGAGGGTGCGGAAGATCCTTGTAGACTTGTTGCACAATCAAATTAGCATCCGTAGGCGTTATCCATTGTATGCAAAACTCACGCAATGAAACGACATATTGTTGAACCTTTGTGGAGAATTCTGAGCCGGGGGTTGAGCGGGACATCAAGACGAGAGCATCTTCGAGCTAGTGATGACGTTGGCGACAGTGTGATACAAGCGGGCAGGGTATTTCTCACCAAAAGTAGGCGATCGTCAAGGCCAGCACCTTTGGCATTCTCGATAGCATCAAGGACAGCAGGCTGGAAAGTGGCTCTGATGAGAAGACAGTGTACTCGTTTGCGAACCAGGACATACAATGGCTTCGATTGACGCCTTGGGCTTTTTTATGGCTTGCAGCAACTCTGTCACCTTTTTATCCCACGAATTGGTTGCATCGGAATCCAAAGGTGCTTGGACAGCTGATATAAAATCACCTGTCTTCGCGACATTGTGGGCGGTAGCTTCAAAGACATGAACGAAGGCAGACATAGTGGTTGATTAGGAAGAAGGGAGAATGAAGAAGTGGATAAATAATGAGAAGATGGCGTCTTCTTAAATAATTCGACGCGTCGAAATCAACAGTCACACAGGAACCTGATACTCAGATCATGTCGTATCAAACAATATCGGAGGATGCATAGCTCCAGTCGAAATCATGGATCCAACAACTGTTGAATCTGACACTCGGGGCAAGGGTCCCGGTTCCATGCGTTAAGACATGAAGAGGCACGAATCAGACGATCAGGGTCCTGCCTGACATGGTCTGGGCATGGTTACCAAACGGGTCTTTGATCAAGCCTTTTATACATAGTCAGAATCCCGGTCTTGGGATAGCTAAGGCGGTCCTCGGGCTGTGTTGAACCACAAGGTCGACACAAACTAGCATCAACGGGAGTCGCCTACAGATATGCACCTTGTGCAGGTTCACAGAACTACTGTAGGCGCACTCCACTCCGGCGGTTCCGTTAATGAATGGGTTTTGGCAAAATAAGATGTACCTAATTTTCCGTACCTTTCGTAAAGGTCTGACAAGGCCGAGAGCAGTCAAGAACGAGGAAGAAAGGCTTGAGAACGGCCAAAGCCCATGGCCGCATTATGCCACAAGCTCTTTAGATCCTATTTGCGCGGCGTCTTGAAGAGAGTTATGTACGTCTCGATTTGGATGAAGTGATCTTAAAGCTTAAAGAGTCACACATGTAGATGAATATATTGGTAGCAAGTCCGGGGTATGGCAACGTCGTTTGAATAATGTTGATAATGCAGACGAATAGAATAGTAAGAAATTATATGCAATGGATCTAGCCGGAATAAGGCTGGAAATCATGAAACGGAGGATGAAACATGACTGGGGGTGGATCGTCAAGTCGGTAGATCAAGCCCCGAACCTCACATGACGACACAACAGGAGTTTTGCTAAAGTTATTGAGCATAAGATCAAGCAACGATCATGGTAATATCGTCACACACCTTCTTCGCTGTCTTGTAGAACGCCTTGCTCTGCATGGAGAGCGCATTGGATCTGTCGACCAAGTTATCTAACTTCTCTCCTCGTTGCAGGACAGATTCGATCGTTTTGTGCTAAGGAGGAGAGGCATTTAGGGTGTGAATCCTTCAAAACAGATCAACACTTACAAGAACGATCTTCGTCTCATCCAGCTCTTGCTGCACCCGCATAATGGTGTCAGCCTGCCTTGGATCCTGATATTTCTGGATGTAAGTGTTGATGTCGGGAAAGCTGATGGATGCGGGGTTGTTGAAAGATGATTGAGGAACTTTCGCCGTGAACTCGTCAAGAATCTTTGTTAACAACGAGAACGCTGGCCGTACAGGATATTCCTGGTCGGCTATGATGACAGCTATCAATGGCATCATCTTCAGCCCATACTTCACTCAGCATAAGACAAAGACTCACCCGCCAGCTGCTCTGCTCCGCCTCTGTTGTAAACATGCGCAATATATTCTTTTTCTTGCACACTCTGCCTCTGTCCCTGAGGAGTTCGTTCTGCAACAGTCTTCGAGAGGAAGGCCATGAACTCCCCAACGGAGCCTTTCTGGTAGAACGAGAACGATGACAGGTCATTCGCACTACTGAGGATGTCCGAAGAGCCTGAGGGTGGGGCAAGAATAATGGAAATAGAGTAGATCTTCATTGTGAGGGTTGAGGACAGAAATCAGTACGTGTCACACATGTTCGTGACATCCACCTTTCATACTTACGCCCCACATAGCCTCAGGCTCCTCCACCTCATCGACGCATAATGACCGCAGGCCTCTGACCTGCGGAGTGACTGCCTGTGCACGCTGAATACGTTTACAATGGGCCAGAATTATAACACGTCGACTGTCTAACTCGAATTGTGGGCCTGTCAATGGCTGCGCATGTAAGCCGAGGGGCTTTTCAAGTAACATGTTAGCGTTTACCGCAAAATTCTTCGACAATGAGAAAGGTACTTGAGTTAAGACGCATTCCTGTGATTTGTCCGCACGAGGCCCAAATCGAAACCCGCGGTGAACCTCGATTTAGGGCAAATTCCAGTCTCCCTTGCCATTTGAATGAATCCTCGAAGGGTCACCTCAGGGTCTCACGGAGCAAGTCACCACCCGTTCTAACTAGCGCCAGCGCCCATCTTCAAGTGATTGCCTGAATCTCCCTCTCGCACTTTCTTGTCCAAAAGAGTATAGTGCTTCCATTCACCACCATATGGCACCACACCTAAATACTTATACGGTGTTATAGTAAGATTCTTACCTATTGTTCTTCCAATCGCAATGGTTGTTTCACGTTCAACACTGTCATGACCCATGCATTCATCACGTCGTTTCATTCTTTTAAAAAATCACAGGAGCAGGACAAAAGGACTTAGATTCACCTTCAGTGCTTGTTCCCGGCAACTATTACTGCACAAGCGCTCATGACGTCTGCGGTCAAATGAGGCACTACTACCAAGGAAACCCTATCCCCAGTGAGTGGTGTCTTTCTTCTCTCAGTGTGGCGTGTATTGACTGGCTTCCACATGCACTTGCTCGATCAGAAGACATATTCAATCATGATCCTTATACGGTGGCTGCGATGCCAGTATATAACAAATTTGTGTCACAGGGAAATTAAAGCCAGCTCTTGCTTACCTTTGGAGGCATATTATAACCTTTGTCGCCATGCACCCTCCTCCAGAACTCTCTCGGTTTGGAAGAGGCAACGGACACGAATAATACATTAGGGGGTGCTCAATTATAAAGTTTGTTTTGTGTTGTAGATCAGCCAATTTTGGAACCCCGACTGATGAGCTTTCTAGTTTGCCGACGAACTTGAAACGAACTTTTATTTTTGATGCCGAAATGCCTTTAGGGCACGAAGAGTCTCCAAAATTTAAGTTTTTTGATGGAAATATAGTCAAATTAGGCAAATGAAGACATCACAGTATCACGATACAAACAGGCTTCAAAAAGAGTCTCTGGGAAGCCCTCAAACGTGCCAAGTGCTCCATATGCAATAGGCGGATGGATGAGACAGCAGGTTCTTCGTTAAACACGTTATCAGTTATCATCTGGAAAGCCGGCACCAACGAACGGCAGGAGTTAGAATTTAGACCCTGCTCGGTTTTTCTTGATGAACTCATTCACGAACAGAAACGAGCACAGTGCATTCAATTACAAGTTTGTTGCTCACTGTTATCGAAAGATTTGGTTACCGAAATACACGGACGAACACGAACACAAAACGAACTTTATAAGTGAGCATCCAGCCCAGTGCCCAGTCTCTTTGCGGATCTTCACCGTAATATCTACATCCAGGGGGGGGGGGCATTTAAATATGCGGGCTTGCATGCCGTAGAACAAGGTCACCGGTGTATCACGGTTAAAGACTAGATTAAGTGCTCGTAGTCTATCTACAACGCCTGCGTGTATTTTTAGAGAATGCGAACTTCAACTAGGGAAGTAGAAAATTGACACCTCATGAGTCTGTTGCGCAAGGAAAACGCTTGACCAAAACGTAGATTGTGCATTGAACTCCGCGACATCATCCCGAGATCCCAACAGGAAAATGGCCTCTCCCCAGAAGCTCCACAGGAGGGGCAGCTCATCAGATGATGCAGGAGTGAATGAGGTGAGTATCGGAGAGTCTGGCTCAAGAGTACTTGATCCTGGCCAATGCGCAGGTATGCCGGGACTCTGCCTCCGCCCTATGATTTTGTGTTCATGGCTTCCTGATGAACTTCGGGATCGTGGTCAAATAGCGCCTGTTCGCTCATCTCCTCAAGGCTGGTGAACACGTCATCGCGCCGCCAGCGCAAAACTCCATTCAAACTTGGAGCTTATCACTATGCTCCTTTGCCCATCCTGTGAGTACTTATATGGCGAATGAGAAGCTGAATTACCCCCGGCCTTGTCCGTCGGCAATTATGTATTGACCAGAGACTTGGATCCAAAGTTATACCATGTCCGTGGATACGGCGTGGACAAATTTCACGAAGCTTTTGGATCCGGGATTGCAGATGTTTGCCGTTGGACTTGGGAGGAGTGAAAATAGCATAATTGGAGCTGGATCAATTGCTTCGCATTCCATGCCTGGCGCTCCTCTCGGCTTGGACTCTTATGTGCAACTAGGTGTCATTCAGGTGGTGCTACTGCGTCCAATGAGAATGTACCAGAAGGAAGAAGAGGTCTTGAACGATATTATCGCAGTGTAGGCGGGTCAGTAGGGCTGCAGTTTACCACACACAGTGAATAAATTTAACACAAACGTAAAAAATGCGATCATAACTTATGTACCACTCACTTCATCCAGTATCACTCCGATTGCCACCTCGAAGGAATGAATGGGTTGTTTCAACTGACATTCAAGTTATCGTGGCAGTTGTTTGTCTCGGGGTTCGAGTAATCGGAACAGGAAAGGTTCTTTTGGAGGTTTGCGATGGGTAACTACAAGTGTACTTGTCAGCCTCACAATCCTCTACCCCGTCGACTGCACAAAACACAAAATGCACCTTGTCACCCTACAGCCTACACTAAGCCTAGTACAAGGTGCTTAGCGGCATTCCACCAAGTCAATAGGCTGGTGGAATATTTGAGGGACGTAACTCCAAAATTGGCAGGACCTCTTATGCCTTGCACGTTCGACTCAGTCGGCGTGGTGGTGCTTAGCGGCATTAGATACTCAGTGGGGCTCGGGTTAAAAAAAAAAAAACCAGAAAGGTCAAGATACAACAGAGGGAGAGATCCTCATGAAAATAGCCCGGGAGTCAATCTAATTGTAGCGTCGGTTCAAAGAAGCCGGCGTTACTGCCATTTTGCGACGCTTCGGAGTCGGACGATTGGTTATGCAAGAAACTGGTGTTGTGATCGAGAATAATTTTGAGGTGTTTCAGAGGGTGAATGTAGGTCACCGAGTCCGTGAAGTCTTTCATGAGCCTGATATGTGTGTAGGTCAGGTCATTGAGGGGGTGATTCGCTTTCGTGCATCTTGGTATGCTCTTGGTTGGAGAGGAGCTGATTGCGAAGACCAGCAATGTTTCGAATTTTGGAGACGTTTCGCAGAACGAGAGACCAAGTGAAGAAATAGATACATGGGTTTACTTACATAATCCGACTACTAGATATCTTCAACCACATAATGTACTTGGTTCCCGTTGTCTTTATCTTCCTACCCATAACGCGTTAATGTCATTCCTCTCCCTGCAAAAGAAGCCCAAGAAAGAATTCTCGCTAATGTCATCTCCTCGCCACCAAAAAGACCACTAAACCCCACACAACCTGCTATCGTCTATGTATCTTGCCGGCTAAACAGAATAGCTACCCCACTACTCTACCTGGTCTCCTTCTACAGACGCCCCTCAAACGCCCCGACTTGCAAGCCCACGTCAAAAGCCTCATTGCTGCGTGTCTTTTCAGCCCCGTCATATCTATCCTCGGCCTCCATACAAGGCTACAAGTTCTGGATCTGACTGTTACTTATCTTCGAGCAAAATGACACGGAGGGTGTGACACCGCCACCCATTGGGACTGGGACGACGCCCGTCTCCCCAAGGCTACAGGTTCTGGATCTGTCTTGTTATCTTTGAGTCAAATGACCCGGAGGGTGTGACGCCACCGCCCATTGGGACTGGGGACGACGCCCGTCTCCCTGAGGCGTTAGCAATTTGGCCCGCATACGCCATTTGACGCTGACGCTGAGGAAACAGACGAGCAATATTATTATTGGTATCTTCCTTGCGATCGCACGGGGTATTCAATCTTGGCCTGACCTCGTGAACACACTCTAGTTCTAATCGATACACGCCGATGGTTCTGAGGTTTTAAGTCCTTCCAGTCACAGTCGCTTGTAGAGACTGCTGGCAATGCCTCCCTTGCATGGACCGACTATCGCTCAATCCTCGTCGTCTCAGCCCTCGCGTCTTCCCCCAACCTGCACACATTCTCAACTCACCTTTCCTTCGCAAAGACTACTCTCATTTGCACCATAGCATCCAACCCCGCATTGCATGCAGAAGATCGTGCTTGAAAATATGGTGTAAGCTAAACGGCAGGCCCAAGCCAAAGACCTGAACGCACCTGATCGCGTGGAAGGGCAAGCCCGATTCCAGGTACTTGAAGCCTACGACCGGGCACGGCCAACCCCCCCTCATGATAGTGGAAGCGCGGACGCCACCCGAGACTCGAGCCGGCTGTCTTGACGCCGCTGGGGGGGAGGGAATAAACTGTTGCAGTAGGATGGATATATAGACTACGGAACAAGGTGCTGCGACCTTGATGTCAAGGTGCCGTTGAGGAGCTGCCACCAAAACGACTGATTCAACGACCCCAGCTTCGCATGTGTAGATGCGGCAATGAACCCAGGACTGGCCATAGAGCATGATGACGATCACCCCATGCGGCGGGGGGCGGGCGATCCCTAGGGGGCCAGCAGCAGCCCTGGGTGATTCAAGATTGGCCAGGTGCGATCTCAGAGCATAACCCAGGGGTGGGGTAGTGTCCGCATCACAATCACAATCGTGTGTTGTTGGGTATGTAGTAAGGGCTGTCGATGGGCCCGACGCCGTTCGAGCCCGTCTCGTCCCATTCAATTCAATTCGTTCGTTCGTTCAAGGTCCTGTGCGCCAGGGCTGGCCGACGTGCGAGATGTGAGATATGTACGACGAAAGGAAAGAGGCGCTCGTGCATGGAGGTGGTGTGGGTTGGCATACAATCCGCCCATGACGACGACGATGGGGCGCTCAAAGATTAAAGGGGGAGAGATACGTCGACCTGAGACCTGATCTCCCCCCTCCACCTCAAAAAGCTGATGGTCGATGGTGGCGATCTCGGTAACAACCAGTTGGAACTGCATTGCACTGCCCCATCAAAACACCCCCCTCCTCATCACATCACGCCATCAATCACCACGAATCCAGGCATATAAAACCCCTCGCCCGTCCGCGATGGAGCCCCCATCGTGGCTGCGCCCGAACAACCCCCCTTCTTTCTTTCGTCGTCCCTTCCCTTTGCACTTTCGCCCACACCCTCAAAAAAAAAAAATTTTTTTTGTGTCCAAATAAATTAATAAAGAAATGCCATACATCCGCTCGCGCAAATTCTGCTGCTGTATCCCAGTGAGATTCGGTGTCTTTGTGCGTCGTTTTTCCCCCTGTGTGTGCGTTTGAATGGGTTGTGTTGACGGATTGTGGGATGCAGATCCTCTCGGCGCTTGGGTTCGCTGGTGGGATACTAGTCACGATCGTTGGCTGGAGGGCAGTGTCCCAGCTCTGTGCGCGCCTTCTCCCCTCTCCCTCTTATGAACAGTGCCTAACCGACCTCGCAGGGAAACACCCGCTGCCGCGGTACGACACGATCGGGATCTGGCTGCACGCGAGCCTGTTCACGTTACTGACGTTGCTGTCGCTGTTCGGGTTCATCGGGTGCCTGATCAAGTCGCGGAACTCGGTGAACGCGTACAGCTTTGGGCTGCTGCTGACGCTGCTGCTGAGCATCGGGTCGGGGGCGTACTCACTGTGGGCGCTGTTCCACCAGAACAACGATGCGGCGGTGGCGAACTGCCTGAACGGGGGCGCGGACGCGCTGACGGAGAGCCTGTGCCGGAACGGGGGGAATGTGTACAAGGGCGTGACGGTGGCGGTGTATATTGTGATCTGGCTGCTGATGATCTGTGAGTGCTATCTTTTTGCTACCTGCTTGGATTGAGCCTGACCACGGAGGGGGGGGGGCAGACGCATACGTGATCGTGGACAACTACGTGGAGCAGCTGGACGACGAGATGTCGGTGAAGGAGACGCGGCAGATGATCAACGCCATCAGCCAGCCGCGGGTGGCGGTCGCGCCGATTGCGGTGCCGGCGTACGCGTCGTTCCCGGCGTCGCAGGCACCGCAGGCGTCGGGGTACGCGTTCTCGCACCAGAACCAGTCGTACGGGGTGCGGGGGAACAACAGCATGGTGTAAGGAGAGAGGAGCGATGGGCCACGTTCTGCCTGGTGCAGACGGGGTGTGCAAGGGAAAGGGCAGTCATGCGTTCTTGACGTCTTGTTGTATTGTATACATGCATAGAAGGGATTTAGTATTTATTTTGTGACGTAAGAACGAAGGCGAAGAATGGAGTCGGTGTGTGACGGTCACGAAGACTGCTTTTAACGTTGGATGTCGCTGGGCAGCGGACTGGTTATCCTGGCACTCATCTGGGTCGGCATCCACGGTGTGAACCATGTCTTGAAGCGGTCTGCGCGGTCGCTGCTCCCGTTGGCGTCGGTGCGCAGTGACTGGACGGTCGTCCTCAAGGGCCTGCACCTGCGCGTGCAGACGACCCGCTGGAACGGCCCCCACGACGTCCTCGCCGCGTCCCTCCAGCACACCCGGCTTGTCCGAGTCCTGCGGTCCGTGTATGACCTCGGCTCTGTCGTCGGCGTCCTTGGGATGCTTGCTGCCCTGGCCTTCCTCCTCGTCACCGGCGCAGCGTCCGCCGTGTCGCTCTTCCACAAACTCTGGGCCGCCTCGGAGCCCCTCGCAAAACGGAGCCTCGACCCGCCCAGACCCATCGTACGTGCCCCACCCAACCCGCCATCCAACGCCTGCTCACCAGACCCAGATCCCCGGCATCACCGTGCCCCTCGCCCACCTGCCCCTCATCCTCCTCGCCGTCTTCCTCGCCCAGATCGTCCACGAGCTCGGCCACGCCCTTGCCGCTGCCCTGTACGTCCCCTCTCTGTGATGACATCATCTGCTAACCCCCGCCCAGCGACGGCCTCCCCCTCCTCTCCGCCGGCCTCTCCTTCACCCTCTTCGTCCCTTCTGCCTTTGTCACCTTCCCCACCGCCACTCTCGACACCCTTCCCCCGCGCGCACGTGCTCGCATCATCTCTGCCGGTGCATTCCACAACATCCTCCTCTGGCTCTTTCTCCTCCTCCTCGCGTCCACCCGCCTCCCGTCCCTCCTCTGGTCACTGGCCTACAAAGACGTAGCCCATGCCGGGAGGGTCGTGGTGGCCGTAGACGACGTACGGCTTTCTTTTCCTTTCTTCTACCGTCATCCTCACACGTGTTCCAGGACTCCCCCCTCTACGCGTACCTCCCCCTCGGCTCGCTCATCACCACCCTCGACGACACCCCACTCGCCTCCCCCAACGCGTCCTCCTCCGCCGCCCTCTGGTCCTCCTACCTCCAAGACCCCCGCCCACACGAGCTCTCCCTCGGGTGGTGTGCCTCCCTCCCCACCTCACCCACCACCGCCTGCTGCGCCCCCTCCCCCCAAAACACCCAAATCCTCACCTGCTTCACCCCACTCTCCGCCCCAGGCACAACCCACGCCTGCCTCGACCCACTCCCCCTCCTCGGCCACCCCACCGCAGCAAAGCGCTGTACCACCGACGTCCAGTGCGCCATCGACGAGCAGTGCATCGCGCCCCTCGCCAACACCAACCCCGACACCGCCGCCTACGACGAAATCCCCGCCCAGCCCGCCCCTCTCATCCGCCTCACAGTCCTCCGCCCCGGCTCGCCCGTCCCCGAGGTCATCGTCTGGCGCGGGTCAGGCATCGAAGTGTTCGACGAAGGTACGTTCCCCCTCACTAACCCTACACACCCAATTTCAATTTTCCATTTCGCGTCCCGCAGTACACACGAGCACCCTCACCCCGCGGCTCCCCCTTGCCCTGCCCCTCCTCTTCTCCCTCCCACACACCCTCGCCCTCCTCGCGTCCTACCTCCTCACCGCGTCCCTCTCCCTCTTCTTCTTCAACCTCCTCCCGCTGCCCTACCTCGACGGCGCGGCCTTCCTCCGCGCCCTCCTCGCCGCGCTCTTCGCCTCCTCCCTCTCGCGCACGTACGAGGAGGAGGAGTACGCGCTTGAGGCCGGCGTCCGGTGGGACGCGAGGGAGGCGCGGAGGTACAGGTGGAGAGACACCCTCGTGTGGCTGGTGCCGGAGATGACGCTCGGTGCGGTGGGTGTGTGTGTGCTCCTTGGTGTGCTGGATGTTTATTGGCGGTGAGGTGGGCGGGCGTTGGATGTCTTGGACGAGACTATGCACTTCAGTGCTTTGCTTCTTCCGAATACACAAGCAACGGCCGGGGTTGAGCTGGGTTGCCCTAGGCCTCTCTCCCATTGACAACATAATATAAAATCTTCCGACTTCTTTTCAACTGAACGGATTTGAATTTTTGAAACAATAGTCATATTGTTATTAGTCATCTAAGGTTTGTGAGTGGACATGATTGTTCAAGTTGAGAGAGAAACCTGAGAAATGCGTAATTCAAAAATACGCATTTGGGCTACGGATCTTTGGGTAATGGGAAGAGGCGGCTTAGAGGTATATATACATCCAGTCAAGGACTCCCAGGCCAAAGGACAACTCGAACCATGGCCGCCTCTCCTCTTCGCCAACTGCTGAATCTTCTCACAGAATCAGTCCACAAGCTTGAGGCCGCCTGCGATTCATCCGGATGCGAAATTCCCGACCTCTACACGCCGTTCTCCTCGCAATCTGAAGTTTTTCGCGCAAACCCCGAGGCAGATGAGGCAGCGAAGATTATATGCGCTGCATCAGCACACATTCAGGCCATCTTAATGCCCCCTCATATCTCGTTATTTCAAATTGTTTCTGGAGTACGCACACCCCTCGTTACCCTTTCCAATTCCTCAGTTGAATAGCATCGGGTTGTCATCTTTCAGCACTCCAAGTCCGGTGCTCTACGCGTCTGTCTGGAATCGAATGTCACCGAAATCTTGCGCGAAGCAGGCCCAGAGGTGTGTGAGACTCGTTTGCTTAAACTGTGCTTTCTTCAAGATCATGTACATAGGGTCTTCACGTCGACGAAATCGCTCTCAAGAATGGACAGGATCCCCAAAAATTGGGTGAGCAAAAACAATTATGTCACAGCATACTCACGATGGATTATGGATCCCTCCGAAGCACGATTTTTACGTTACCTTGCTACTCATCATGTCTACCGTGAAGTCACCCCAAATGTCTTTGCCAACACACGCATTTCAAGTATGATAGATACGCTCAAGCCCAGCCAAGACGTCATAGCCAAGTAAGTCCGTGCTTCCTCCGAGAGTGCCTATCCAGGTTTCGACAAACCTGGTCGTTGTTACAAGTCCCGAAACCAAACACGATGGCACCAATGGCTTTGCTGCCTTGGCCTCACTTCAGTAAGAATGAGGGTAAGAGACGATTGGTCCTCACAATGACAACTCCTGCAGACTCGATGAGGTGTTCAAGGCGTCGTCTTATTCATGGGAGACTCTGGCAGACCCAGCAACTGTCAAATCGGGCGACCCCAAAGCCTCGCCGTTAACGAGGGTCTTCAAAGCCGGAGAATCATTCTGGGATCTACAAGCCCGCGATACAAGCCGAGGGCATCGCTTTAATCTTGCAATGCGGGGTATCCAGACATTGCAGCCTGTTGACGCGATTATCAAAGGTGTGAGAAAGGCGGTAACGCTCACAACCTCATATTTACAGTATTACTTACCTAGCATACGATTGGGACAAGTTACCCGAGAGCTCTACTGTCGTTGATGTTGGTGGTGGGGTTGGATCTGAGTCTATTATTATAGCACGCAATTACCCCCAGCTTGAGATTGTCATTCAAGATCTCCCTCCAGTTATAGAGGACGCAACGAAGGTACGTACAGTGATAGCCTCCTCCTTGATTTTTGAATTTTGATATACATTCCTGAAGCTTTGGAAAGCTGACATGCCGACCGCACGAGTCACATTCGAAGGTATGGCTCTCAGCAGCTGCGATTCGGTTAGAGGGAACTCTTGATGTTGATTTTACGCAGTTCAAGATTTCTTCAAGCCTCAGCAAACAAATCGCGATGTCGCCGTCTTCTTGGTCAAACAAATTCTCCACGACTGGTCGGACGAGTATTGCGTCGAGCTTCTATCCCACCTGCGCGCCGCGGCTCGCGATCACACGAGACTTGTTCTCATTGAGAGCATAATTCCCTATGCCTGCCATGATCTGATGACTAGTGATGTGGAAGGTGCGATATTTTACGAGGCGCCAAAGCCATTACTTGCGAATTATGGGGCTGTTAATGGGCTTGGGTATGACCTTGACTTTACTGTGAGTTGTCGCCATTGTACCTGGGTGCGCGTATCGTATGTGGAAATGATTCATCACAGATGTTTGCCCTGTATAACGCCCAGGAACGCACCATTCACCACATCGAGAACCTGTTGGGTAGTTCAGGTTGGCTTGTCAGAGCAGTAAGGCGCCACAAGAGTGAGACTACATACCTACAGTCAGTCGAAGCTGTGCCTATTAAATAGACCATCTGCATTCTGAAGGAGTAGTAGTTGACCGCTTCGATTGTGACTCGCATAAGAGGCGATAAAATTCTGACAGACTTCTTCGATGGAATTCCAGCTGCGCCCCTCTCAAGCCCTCTGAAGTTCATCTGTGCAAGTCGTCCTGTCTCCAATGTCTTCATGCATGTTTCGAGCGAACGGCAGGTACTTGCACATCTGAATTGATTACAGTTGAGATTCTGTATACAGTTCGGTGAGAACGGTAGTAATCTGTAAGCTTACAGTGGTGAAAGCTAAATGCAATTTGACCAAAGAATTTTCATCAACTATAGTGCGTGATTGGAGAGTTCGTTTCAAGGGAATGAAAGCCCTTTCGCGAGTCGCCATACAAGTTCATCGCACGTTATGAGGCGGTGGTATATGAGCACGATATCCCAAAACCTAGAGGCACGCAGACAACCGCTTCCAATAATTGGGGGGGAGGGTGATTGTAACTTCGCGTATACCTTTATAGAGTTCATTCGGTGAAGTTGACAACTCACAGGAGGGGGGGGGGGGGGGGCGACGCGACGCGACGAGCAGTTTTGCCTTTTCATGGATATAATGTATACGGCAATGGCATGGCGCGGAACCCAGTGAGTGCATAATGCATAATTTTACAGACCCATAAAGATCATCATCTTGTGCCTGCATTGAATCGCCATCTCTAGATCTCGCACCTCCTAGAGGTCTCCACGCGTCCCACCACCCCTGCTCTGCTCTCCTCGTCCTCAGAATGAATGGTGTTTACTTCTTCTTGGGCGCAGCGTCGAGCTCGACGACGCTGAGACCTGTATAAGGATTAACATAAGCATCAGCATCAGCTCCCGACTCAAAAAAATCGGGGACGGGTGCGCACCAGGGGGAAGCGACTGCTGGAGCTTATCGGCCTTTTCTGGGTCGTCCACGGAGAGCGTGTAGAGGTACCTCGAGCAGCGGACCTTGAACTTAGTCTGGGTCTTGCCTCCAGCGACTTTCGACGCAATTTTCTTTATGCGCGCCTCTACGATCTCAGTCAGTGCGGTATCCCAATCCATCCTTGCAAGAGAGAAAACGCACGGGAAGCATCCTTCCTCTGCGTGATTTTGATGAACTCCTTGATGTCGCGGATTTGCTTGGGCTGTGTAAACGTTCAAGTATTAGCGTTGAAAGACAGAGGTGAAGGCCGGAGGGACATGGACTCGCCATCGTCGAAAGTCTTGAGGGCTTGCCTGATGCGGGGCCGGGGATAATTTCACTTGGTGAATGACGGGTGGTGGCTGAAACCTTATTTTGCGGTTGCTGTACATGTCCTCGGGGAATGCCGACACTGGATTGGAGGAATAAACACGTGATATACTTGTGTGGAGTCTGTTTTGGTTTCGTCAAAGGCATCAATCGCGTTGCTAATGCTGAACTGTTTCAAATGCTTCTAAACTAAATGTCTGATCCTCAGCTGGTCCAAACCTTCGCCCTCCCCCCCCTATATAGACTATATAGAGTGGCAGACAGCTCCTTACACTGTGCTCTGGAATTCTGTGCCAGCTATATTACTGGTTATTTTATTTATACCTTCGAAAGGCCTACTACAATCTTCTGC
The DNA here is from genome assembly GCA_018855915.1 of Tephrocybe sp. NHM501043. Classification (NCBI taxonomy): domain Eukaryota; kingdom Fungi; phylum Basidiomycota; class Agaricomycetes; order Agaricales; family Lyophyllaceae; genus Tephrocybe; species Tephrocybe sp. NHM501043. The sequence continues at coordinate 39,250 of JABCKO010015868.1, forward strand.
GTTACTTGTAGGGCAGATGGGCTCTGGAGTCGGAAACGACGTTCTGATGGTCCATGTCAGACTTAATGCCTCGTTTCTGACCAACCCCATACGTGAAACTGGAAGAGCCCAGTGTGACAATATCTTTCTTCCTTTCTTTTCTGCAGAGAATCAGTTGGATATCATGCAAGTCCGCTACGGATGAGGAACGTCGTACCCCAGGCGATGAAATCTTCCACACACGGAGCTTGTCTTCATTGTGGAGTGTTTTCTTCAATGAATTACTATCAAAATCATGATTCGTTTGGCTCTACTTCAGGTGTTCACCAGAGCATAGCACAGCTTTCAATGCAGCATCACTCATTTCTATAACAAAGTGGGCGACCATCAGGAGCTACCTCATGTTCATTGCCCCCGCCCCCGTAGCAAGCACATCGGATCCACTGGCACTCACAAGACCCACTTACTCCATTCATTTGTCGGCTGCTTTGCGGATGCTCTAGTGGTGACTCGCTCGTGCGGCAGTGTAGAAGCCTGAATTCGCTGCCCGTCATGACTGCTTAGCATTCGAAACGCTGTCCTCGAGAAATGGCATCGGCTCTGCTTCCTCGCTCCCTCGTGGTTCGCTGTGGTCCAAGTTGTGTATAATGTACAGCCTCAGTTTCTGGAAGTGGAGGAATTGACGACAAACAAACACACTGATGCATTGTGCATTGTACCTATCGATTCTGGTGCAGATCGTTGACAGCCTTCTGCCATGTCGACCTCGACTTAATATGCATCAGCCGGAGCTCTGCTCGCTTACTCAAAGCTTAGAAAACTTCTGCAAAGTTTTGAAGCAATAAACACCGAGTCTTGGAGCTATTGATTAAAGAGGCAGTCCTGGTACAGAAATTGCGCGCAAAATCGAAATTGTCAAGTCGACCTTTTCTTTTACGGAGGGGTCGTCCGAATTTTCTCGGCTATCTACTAGCTTCTACTATCAGCCTATCTGACGCTGAGTTTCCCCCCTCTTGAAGAAACTCTACTAAAAGCTGGGAATCAAATCTGCCACCCTCATCTTCAATGATAAAATCCTTGTCGACCTGGATCATCAGATAAGCGGTTCACAGTCACATATGTGATTGTTAACTCTTGGTCTCCATTGGCTTGCACGCTACCTCACATGTTCTAAGATTTATCTCACAAATGGTCAGGACTGGATTTTTGCACTTTCGAAGGCAGCAAGCATGACGTTACTTCTCCTCAGTCCCGATACAGCTAGATCGAGAGAACATGGAATCAGACATCGGAACCCTTCTGGTGCGTCTTCAGCGCTGAGTACTGAGTGCTCATGGGGTTGTAGCTTGTGTTTACACATACCTTCATCCCCTAACGCTTCTCGTCCCTGTTTTGGCTCATGGACCCGGTGATAATTAGTGTAAACATTGTAAGAATAGCTAAAATTAATGAGTCCCAGAGTTGCGACGCACATTCTGTATACTTACCAAACGTGAGAACTTTTGTGAGAAATGGGCCGGCATCTCGGCGGAATTGATCTATTCTCCCACGGCATGAGATATTGCTGTCCACGTCGTCGTCGAAAGTTTCTTACATCGAGGACGGTATCGCTAACGAGTGCCGCTTCCTTCCCTCTCTCATCAAGTCGCGCAGGCTGCGGGCACTGTGCTCCAATTCTGCTTTGTTTGGCCCCTGGCCGCTTCATAGACTCACTGTATCTAATCCATAATGTGTGTCTTTCTCTCTCTCGGAGACTTATCTACTCCTAACGTTCGCTAACGCAGGGTTGCCGTCTCCGTCGTTTCGAATGAAATAGCAAGAGCCAGCTTGCACATATCTATTCCCTGGTATTATCACCTCTACACAGTCCCCTTCCTGTCTCTTTACCCGCTCCTCGCCTACGCATACTATGTCAAATACGACAAATGGCTCGTCAGTGAAGAGTGGACTTTCCTCGCCTGCATGTCCCTCGGTGCTGGGCACGCTCTTAGTTTCCTCATAACCAAATGGAGTGCAGGTGCACGCGCATGGATCACAACACGAAAGGTACGTGGCCACTGCTATTCTTTCCCTGGCTTCACTTGACGCGCCACCAAAAGGCTGCTTCACCCCAAGAGGCCGACTGCATCCGGATTGTGCCCCACGTACACCGCGGACAGGGCGACATAGTTCGTCTCGAGAAGAAAAATGTGTCAGACGTCAACACCTACACATTCAATTACCAGCGCGACACCTACACCATCTCCTCACTCTCCCCAATCACCTTCGCGCGTCTCCCGTACCCCTCGTCAGGACGACCTAAGCTTGAGACCTTCCTGACCCCGAAAGGCTTGTCGGACAAGGAGATCCCAAAGACGAAGGCGCTCTATGGCGGCAACGAGTTCGATATTCCTATCCCTTCCTTCTCAGAGCTCTTCGGCGAGCATGCAACAGCACCGTTCTTTGTTTTCCAGATCTTCTGCGTCGCACTATGGTGCTTGGATGAGTACTGGTATTACAGCTTGTTCACGTTGTTCATGCTTGTTGTGTTTGAGTGCACCGTTGTTTGGCAGGTGTGTACAATTTACATTCCAACTCTTTCGCATTTACTGAGGGTCTTTGAAGCGCGTAAGAACGCTTACAGAGTTCAGGACCATGTCTGTCGCTCCCTATCCCATCAATGTCTACCGCAACGGACGCTGGGCCAATGTCCAGACTGATACTCTTCTCCCTGGAGACTTGGTATCCGTCGGTGCGCTTAGCCCTCACATATTGTCTCTTTCAACACACTAAACCCTTTTTAGTTCGCCAACAAGCCGAAACCACCGTCCCCGCCGACATCCTTCTGGTGCACGGCACGTGTATCGTCAACGAAGCTATGCTCTCCGGTGAATCGACCCCTTTACTAAAGGAATCGATCCAAGTCCTTGATGCCTCTGAAAACCTCGATGTTGATGGTTCACACAAGAACGCCGTGCTTTTCAGCGGTACTAAGATCCTCCAGGCCGGCACTTCCAGTGAACTCCTCGCCCCAGTCAAGACACCTGACGGTGGCTGCCTTGGTGTGGTTCTCCGCACCGGGTTCGGCACTTCCCAGGGCCAACTTGTCAGGACTATGATTTTCTCGACGGAACGTGTGTCTGCGAACAATCTCGAGTCGTTCTTGTTCATTGGTTTCCTCCTCATCTTCGCCATTGCCGCAAGTTGGTACGTCTGGGTCAAAGGTCAGTCGTTACTAATCACGTATGCTTCTGAACATGCCACTAACAATTTGCAGGTATCGAACGGGACCTCAAGAAATCCAAACTACTCCTCGACTGTGTCCTCATTATCACAAGCGTTGTACCTCCTGAGTTGCCAATGGAGCTCTCCCTCGCCGTAAACGCCTCTCTCGTCGCCCTCTCCAAATTCGGTACGTCATTAATATCGGTTTTACAGCATCATAATCACCGAAAGCCACAATCCTGACATGTGCACCTACAGCCATCTTCTGCACGGAACCCTTCCGCATTCCCTTCGCCGGCCGCGTGGATGTATGTTGTTTCGACAAGACCGGCACCATCACGGCTGAGGATCTCGTCCTCGAAGGAGTTGTTGGCATGAAGTAAGCCAAGCTTCTTTTCTTTTCAACATCTATCTTTTCGAACGTGTTCTAACCATATCCTTCTTTTTCCTAGCCCCAAGGACCAACGCGCGCTTATTAACGTTAAAGAGACTTCGCGGGAAACTACCCTTGCCCTCGCAGCCTCTCACGCTCTCGTCAAGCTCGATGATGGCACAACCGTCGGCGACCCAATGGAGAAAACCACGTTAGAAGCCCTCGAGTGGAACCTCGGAAAAGGTATGTCCTCATCACACTTCTCGCTCCACTTCCTTTGGCCCCCTAGAACTTAAAAATAACCCCTTCTTCTTTCCTTCTCTTTCCTTTAGGTGAACAAATCTTCCCCGCCTCTCGCACCGCACCACATGCAACACAAATCACCATCCGTCGTCGTTTCCAATTCTCCTCCGCCCTCAAGCGCATGGCGACCATCTCGACGCTACCCGGGGGCAAGACCCTCGTCGCCGTCAAAGGCGCGCCAGAGACGATCAAAACTATGCTCACGTCCATCCCGGCCCATTATGACGACACGTATAAATTCTATACCCGGAAAGGCAGTCGCGTGCTTGCGCTAGGCATGAAGGAGATGGAGCCATTGGGAACTGATAAGATTAACAAATTGCCTAGGGAGACGGCGGAGGCCGCTTTAACGTTTGCTGGATTCCTGGTGTTCCATTGTCCGTTGAAGCCGGATGCGGTGGAGGCACTCAAGATGCTTGCAGATTCATCCCATCGTGTGAGCTCAAGCTCTCCGCATGTGCAATGGGACTTTCTTGACAACGTTGCTTTTTAGTGCGTCATGATCACTGGTGATAACCCCCTCACGGCCGTCCATGTCGCTCGCGATGTTGAGATTGTTGACCGGGAAGCTCTCATTCTCGATCTCAGGGAAAACCCAGCTCACGATGCGGGTACGTTCTATCTCTTCTCCTACCTCCTCCCGCCTTGCTGACCTCACCATTCAGACCTCGTTTGGCGTACCGTAGACGAAACGAAGATCATTCCTGTCGACCCCACCAAGCCTCTTGACCTGTCTCTCTTCGACCAATACGACATCTGCATCACTGGCGCTGCAATGAAGCAATTCGAGCACCAACCCAGCTGGAACGACCTCGTGCAGAACACCTGGGTTTACGCGCGTGTTTCTCCCTCGCAGAAGGAATACATTCTCACCACCCTCAAGACCCTCGGTTACATTACACTCATGGCAGGCGATGGCACCAACGACGTTGGAGCTCTCAAGCAGGCGCATATCGGTGTCGCTCTCCTCGACGGTACCCCCGAGGACCTCCAGAAGATCGCCGAACGCCAGAAACTGGAACGCATCAAGAAGGTTTATGAGTCTCAGCTCAACATCTCAGCTCGGTTCAACCAGCCCCCACCGCCCGTGCCGCCTGCCATTGCGCATTTGCTCCCGGATGTCGTCCAGGCGCAACAGAAGGTCGCTGCCGAACACCAAGCCGCGCGCAAACAAAACCCCATGGAAAAGGTCCGCATAAATGCTCCTCTCATCATGTGCCTCCATATTCAGTCCTTGTGCAATTTTTAGTTCAACCTGGCTGCTATCACCGACAAGATGGCTGATATGGAGGGCGAGGACGATGTGCCGAAGATCAAACTCGGAGATGCTTCCTGCGCGGCGCCTTTTACATCAAAGTTGGGTCACGTCTCGGCTGGTACGTCCAACCCCACAAGTCCATATGCTTCCGTCCACTCACTGAGTTACCCCGCAGTTACCCATATCATCCGGCAGGGCCGGTGCACGCTCGTGGCCACGATTCAAATGTACAAGATTCTTGCACTGAACTGTTTGATTACAGCATACAGCTTGAGCGTGCAGTATCTCGATGGCATCAAGTTTGGTGATTATCAGGTGACTGTAACGGGAATGCTCATGTCTGTCTGCTTCCTGTGTATTTCCCGAGCGAAGGTACGATCGTAACTGCATTGATGATAGTCATCCCGACGTTCAATAATCTTGTTCCTTACAGGCGGTGGAGAAGCTTTCCCGGGAACGTCCCCTGGGCAACATCTTTAACTTTTACGTGCTCCTTTCTGTCCTTCTGCAATTTGCCTTGCACATCGTCTCATTGGTATATATCACCAACTTGACCCATAGCTACGAGACGTGAGTTGTCCCCTATGTCGGGTCGCCTGATGACATCCACTCACCACGCGTCATACATAGGCGGGGTCCCATTGACCTGGAGGCAAAATTCGAACCCAGCCTTCTCAATACCGCGATATATCTCCTTGGTTTATCACAACAAGTATCGACCTTTGCCATCAATTTCCAGGTACGCTACCACTCACTCTGACTAGTTACCCATGGGGCCAAAAACTCTCAACTCACTGACACTTCCAATGATAGGGACGTCCCTTCCGTGAGGGCATTCGTGAGAACCCTGCGCTATGGTGGGGTCTCGTTGGCGCGAGCGCAGTTGCTTTCTCTGGTGCGACGGATTTCATGCCTGAGCTCAACAGATGGCTTCAAATCGTCGAGATGGAGGATTCGGTACGTATATATTCATGACATTAAGACTGAACTGAGGTCACTCATCCGCCTCAAAAGTTCAAGATCAGGTTGACGGCGATGATGATAATTGACTTCGCTGGATGTTATATTCTCGAAAAGACTTGCAAATTCCTATTTGCTGACCTCGAGCCTAAACCTATGGTGACCCGTGGCCGCGAACGCAGAGAAGCTCGGAGACGTATAGAAGAAGCTGATCAGGCTGCTGTGGCAGCGGCGGCTGAGGTGAACTTGGCAGAGAAAAAGGCCCAATGATAGAAATCCCTACATGAATGTTACAATTTGTACTCATTTAATTGGACAGTCTCTTGTGCAGATCTTGTCCACCATTTCTGCTTGGAAAAACCTTGGCGTTGCTGTGTAGACGCCCGACATCAAACGGAAGCAGTCTGATTGAAGCGGGCCGTGCCTCTTGTTCGTGACCTCCAGCATGGTCCGCGGCATAACCTTCGTTTCTCAGTCTTGCCTGACATCTCGATCGCGCAATGACAACTCTACCCTGCAGATACTGTGGGGAAGGTACTACTATCTGTTCGATCACAGGAGCAGTTGACGGCAACATGTGAAGCAACATTTAGACATGACGGTGGTGGATCGCGGTTGGCTATTTTTAATTCCTCATTTTTCCGAACGCGTCGCTGAACGATCATGGTGCAAAGTGACCTAGATACCTGTTTATGGTCACGAGCTATTCTACTATTTCCGAGTTCACTCCGCCTCTCTGCCAGCAATGAAACTTTTCGGTGCTCCATAGTGATTTTCCTCTGTCCCTGCATATGAAAGGGGAAACATCACAGAACAACGTTGTGTCATTCTCGCCTTTGCGGAATTTTCTCGCATCCTTTTCCATGATTGTGAAGAGCTTTTAAGCCTTATTGCGACGCTGTAACTCTGTCAATCGCCACCTTCTTATCGAGAGCCATGCTCCTACGACTTGCTCTCGGCGTTCTAACGCTGGTTGGACCAGGTGGGTGATGGAAGCTCTTACGTTCGGCTCTTCTGACTTCGACGTATCATAGCACTCTCGCAATCTGCTGCAGCCTACACTGACCCCGACAATGGTATCACGTTCTGGGGAATCACCGACGCTGCGCACAAAGTCCAATACGGCTATGTCTTCCCTCCTATTGCTGACAACTCCGACGAGTTCATTGGTGAAATTGTTGCACCTATTGCAACCAAATGGGCCGGTGTTTCTCCCACTGGCACCATGCTTCAGAGTTTGCTCCTCGTCGCATGGGCAAATGGTAACTCGGTCGTAAGCTCGGCCAGATTTGCCACGTATGTCCTGTTTTTCTTTGGATTATTCACATTTTCTAATATTTCTGCTGCAGAGACTATATTCAACCTACGTATGCCTAGTGTTCATGATTGTGCGACGCGTTCTTACCTTGCTCCAAAGCGCGTTCTCTCAACCGGTTTTGACGAGTCTTCCTTCCACCAAAGTCAACTCAACTCATTGGAAATGGGTGTATCGTTGCCAGAAGTGTATTTGTAAGTATATAAGCCATACTTTCCGCTACTGAAAACTACTGAAGATATCGTTTAGCGTGGTCGACTACCACTGGTACCACAAAGAGCATTCCCGTCAGCGGTTCCGGAGCACCTGCCTGGGTTTACTCCTCAGCTGCCGTTGACGATCCTACAGATGCTCAAAGTACCTTCGAAGAGCACACTGATTGTAAGCAGTGAATACATTCCTGTTATAGGCAGAGGTCCTTACCCCCTCTCTTCAAGTCGGTTTCTATGGCATGGACTTTTCTCAGGCCCATGTAGCGTCCGATGTCTATGCCAACTGGGCGGCCGGGGGCACCGGTGGGCCGACTCCCACAACCACTACCACCACATCCACCACTACCACTACTCAACCCCCTGTGACAGTATGTGAGATAACTTCTCTGCCATTCAGGCACTCATGATTCATAGGCTACTCCCTACGACTATATTATTGTCGGTGCTGGCCCTGGTGGACTCGTCGTTGCAGACCGTATTTCCGAAGCCGGAAAGAAGGTCCTCCTTCTGGAGCGTGGAGGTCCCGCTACATGGGAAACCGGTGGTACCTATGGACCCGACTGGGCGGCTGGCCACAATGTTCGTCGATGTTATCTCTCAGGACTTGAATATATTGTGCTCAATGCCCTTGACACTTCAGCTCACGAAATTCGACATTCCCGGATTGTTTGGTACGCTCTTTATGTACAGGCGTTCTTTGAGCAGCGTCTGAAATGTTGACCCACCCAGAAACCATGTTCTCGGACAGCAACCCATTCTGGTGGTGCAAAGGTAATTCAAGCGTCCCGAAAAGAAATTGTAGAACGCCCATCTAAGATGTTCTTCTTTAGATATTACCGTGTTCGCAGGCTGCCTCCTTGGCGGTGGAACCACGATTAACGGAGCGTAAGTAAGCTGAGGTAATCCTTCAGTACCGCTCGTTAATCAAAACTTTCAGTCTGTACTGGATCCCTCCTAGCTCCGATTTCGCAACGACATCGGGATGGCCTTCCTCTTGGAGCAACCATGGGCCATACACCAGTAAAATGAAGGCTCGACTTCCCAGCACGGACGCACCCTCAACAGATGGAAAACGTTATCTGGAACAGTCTGCTGATGTAGCCATGCAGCTCCTCAAACTCCAGGGCTACACTCAAGTCACTATCAATGACGTTCCCGATCAAAAGGATCATGCCTTCGGATATAGTTCATTTGACGTGAGTGACATAGTCCATCCAAGTGCCCTTCTAAATTCGTCTACTTCTGTAGTTCATCAAGGGCAAGCGTGGAGGCCCAGTGGCGACCTACTTCAAGACCGCCAAGGCTCGCTCCAACTTCACATACAAGCAATACGTCTACGTCCAAAATGTGGTCCGCACTGGTGCTCAGATTACCGGTGTCAAGACCAACGACACCTCCTTGGGCCCCAACGGAGTCATTCCTCTTACGACCAATGGTCGAGTCATTCTTTCTGCTGGAGCGTTCGGTTCTCCTCGTATCCTCTTCCGCAGTGGTATTGGCCCAACAGATATGATTACTCACGTAAAGAACGATGCAACCGCTGGACCCAACCTTCCAGCTGAGGCGGATTGGATCAACCTTCCCGTTGGTTACAACGTAAGTGTATTCATTGCGCCACAGATGCACAAGCCTTACGTTGTTACAGGTTTCCGACAATCCCTCTATCAATGTTCGTAGTCCATTCATCGAAACTGAAAATGGACCTGACAACTTATTCTGACAGTTGGTCTTCACTCACCCTTCGATTGACGCGTACGAGAACTGGGCTCAAGTCTGGGCCAGCCCTCGTGCTGCCGACTCGAAGCAATACCTCAATGACCAATCTGGTGTCCTCGCCGCATCCTCTCCCAGGTAAAGCACCTTATGTTACATCAGGCGCAACCTATAAATTCAAATATATGTTTTTAGGCTTAACTTCTGGCGTGCTCTCTCTGGTTCCGACGGCATTACACGTTGGGTACGTTTACAGAAAGTCGACAGAAATCACTGACTGATTTTCAAACAGGCACAAGGCACTGTCCGCCCTGGTGCTGCGTCTGTCACAACATCGTACCCTTACAACGCCAGGTGCGATACCGATCCTATAACATGCGTGTTCAGTGCTAACTGATAGTTTTCTTTCGATAGCCAAATCTTCACCATCACCCTCTACTTGTGAGCACCTTACAATCGATATTTCGGCTTTTTGACACTAATCTCCGCAAAGATCGACTGGTATCACCTCCCGCGGCCGTATCGGTATTGACGAAGCTCTGACAGCGCGGCCTTTGGTCAATCCTTGGTTTACGGACCCTGTTGACAAAGCAGTCCTAATTCAAGTTATCAACGACCTTATTCTTAACGTCAAAAATAGTACGGTCTTGCACATTTCGTTGAGATCAGCGACTGACTACGATCTATAGTCAGCGGCTTGACACTCATTACTCCGGACAACACTACCACAATTACTAACTATGGTACGTCGCCTAGAACTCGATAAGCTGTGTTCAGACGCTCACTGGCTTTATAGTGAACAACTATGACACAGTAAGACTTAAACACCAATCCCCGCATCCCTTGAGCTCCCACTGATGCTTTATACAAGGCGTCCTTGAACTCTAACCACTGGGTTGGATCTAACATCATCGGTACTAATGGGAAAGCTGTGGTTGATGAGAACACGAAGGTCTTCAACACCAACAATCTCTTCGTTGTCGATGTGCGTCTATACCCTCCTCTATGTTGTGTCTAACTGACCATGTCTACCCCTTTAGGCTTCAATTGTGCGCACTCTCATGTCTCATGTATCCTTGCGATAAGCTAATCGTTTTCCTATAGATTCCCTCAATGCCTATGGGTAACCCCCACGGCACAATCATGTCTATGGCCGAGCAAGCCGCGGCGAAGATCTTGGCTCTCTCCGGAGGACCTTGATCAAATGAACGTAACTTGGAGTCGATATTTAAATAGGCAGGCAGTGTCGTTCATTGTATTCTACGGCGTAATCGATAAAAGAAAGATCAGTTCATCCTTGCCTACCCATTGAGCCAATTACCCAGGTTGCACCTTGCAAGACGGTGGGTCTGCGAAGAAACACCGCAAGCTGCATTAATGGGGTAGTGGTAACCTGGGTCGTTGCCATTTGTGAGAGTGATCTCGACCTGCCGGGGGTTCGATTCCCCCTTATTGCACTACGAAATATACTTGTAAATATTGTTATCTCTCTTTTTGTTTTACCGGATCTTAAGCCTTTTGAATGACAAGGTTCTACAAACGAAGCTGCATTTATTGTGTGTTGGATGAATCAGGAATATAATTAATATATCTAAAGAAACAAGCGATTGACACAAGGGAGGCCATGGCACCATTTGAAGTGGTCCGATCCACAACGATTTCCGACGGCAGATCTCATTCCAATAAATACTTGACGAGGGGACACACTCACATCAATCGTATTTCCGCCCTTCTTCCAACACAACCTCCACGATGTCATCTAAAGCTGCTCGCCGTGGAAAATTCGAGGGTGTCTTCGACGTCATTCGTGATGAGCTCGTTGACCATTGCAAGAAGGAGGGTCTTCCTACCGAGGCCCTCGAATGGTATCGCGCCGTAGGTTCAATCGATATATCTACGTAATCTTTTTTCTAAATTTCTTTCTGTTCAGAACCTTGATTACAACACTCCTGGAGGCAAACTTAATCGGGGTCTCTCGGTTATTGATACTGCGGAAATTTTGAAAGGACGCCCCTTGACCGAGGAGGAGTATCTTAAAGCAGCTGTGTTGGGATGGAGTGTTGAGCTGGTAAGCCAGACCTTTCGTAGACCAGAATCTGTGCTCATTATGGAGACTATTAGCTGCAAGCCTATTTCCTCGTTGCCGACGACATCATGGACTCCTCCATTACCCGCCGAAGCCAACCCTGCTGGTACCTTTCCCCCGCGCCTGCAGTAACTGCTCCCTCGTCTGAGGGTGCCTCCGTTACCTCTTCCACCCATAAGCACCCAGCAGTGGGAATGGTGGCTATCAATGATTCTTTCATGCTCAACTCTGCGATCTACCATCTCCTTAGGACTCACTTCCGCTCGCATCCCCGTTACATTGACATCGTGGATCTCTTCCACGACATTACCTACAAGACCGAGATGGGTCAACTGGTAGACCTCGTCACTGCTCCTGAGGGTGTTGTCGATTTGGCCCGCTTTTCTCTCGAAAGGCATCGCGTCATTGTTACATACAAGACAGCATACTACTCATTCCATTTACCTGTTGCTCTCGCGATGCTCATGTGCAACATCCCTGAGACCTACAGCGTCCAACTACCTCAATCAACCACCACCCTAAAGCCGTACGATCTTGCGCTTTCTATCCTCATTCCCCTCGGCGAGTACTTCCAGGTCCAGGATGACTTCCTCGACTTCTCAGCGACACCTGAAGTCCTCGGAAAAATTGGCACTGATATCGTCGATAACAAGTGCTCGTGGTGTGTAAACACCGTCATGGGGCTCTGCACCCCTGAACAGCGACTTGTCCTTGACCGCAACTATGGTCGTAAAGGCGACCTTGAAGCTGGTGCTGAGGGCGCCGATACGGAGCAGAAGGCACACGGTCAGGATGGCGAGGCAGGAGGTCTTTGCGAGAAGCGCGTCAAGGAGCTCTACGAGGCTGTTGGCCTTCGCAAGGTCTACGCCGAGTACGAAGCCGGCGTTTATAAGCGACTCAACGAGCTGATAGACAGCATCCCGGAGGAAGGTGTCATCGTGGACGAGCATGGACAGAAGGCAGAACACCAAGGCATGAAGCGTGAAGTGTTCAGGAGCTTCCTGGAGAAGATTTATGGCAGGAGCAAATAAAATTTGAATAAAACGGAGGTCACAATATACTGGAATCTATAGAATGTTCGAACCAATACCAATATTAAATTGCCCACTTATTGCACTCCGAATCCGAACTACATATGTGCTTCGGAAATATAAGGACTCTAAGTGTCTGTACAAGGGAGGACGAAACCATCAAAAGTCGATGCCTGAGGAATGAGCACTAGGAGCAAACGTGATTCTGTACGTGGTGCGACGATCACGTGCACTCTTTTGAGAATTTCGAAATTCGCTTAGCACTTACTGACCGCTGACAATTAAACTTCCAACTCACTAACCTTGTGCCGGGTCTCCTGCATGCATGCGGCCCACCTTAAATGCTCTTAAACATGAAGGCCGTCCTAGACGGTACCCTCGCTCAGCGGAATTTCGCCGCACGCTAACACGACCAGACACAACGAACAACAGACAAAATTCTGACTGGGAGGATTTATTATACATAAAACCGCTTCAGCCACCGCAGAGACCATGGAACGACATTTTGTCACTAGAACGGCGGCACTCTTATTTTAATGACTGTAGGACAGAAGCAAGTTACCCTCAAAGGAGGAATGAACTTTTGGATTCTCAGAACGATCGAAGTTTTGGACCTGCTACGAGAATGTTTGCTCTAAATCTACAGGTAAGTAGCTTCTATTGCGTAGACCATGCCTCACAGGCCATCATGCAGTCGCGAGACTCTGACCGCCTTGCCTGGGACCAAAAGCCGACAGGTGACCGAAGGCGACAACCTCCGCATTTTGATACAAAGCCACAAAATTCACAGGTAGCTTTGATTCGGATCTTTAATTGGGTAACTTCTCACAGGACATCATTTCAGTCACAAGACCCTGAAGGTTTCGTCTTGCATGGAAGCCTGACAGGTGCCCCAAGACGACAACCTTTTGGTCTTGAAAGAGAGACGCGATCTGGTCACAAGCCACGAAATATACAGGTAACTTTCACTCGGGAACCATTATTAGGCCCATTGCTCACAATTCATCATTTCATCCGCGAGACCAGCTACTCAGAGGTCCTCCTCGACAGACTGTCCTCCAGCAGCACGTAGATGCTCTTTCCGCCATCTTTCCCGAGTCACATTGGAAAAATATCACAGAATATGCTCCTGTCGGGACATATAAACGACAGTTGGATTCTATTTCGGCAGCCTTGGAGTTGCAGGACGCATTGACGAACCGTTGGGGTGGCATAGGTTTAAGGATCAAAAACGTTAGCATGAGCCAATATCTCCTAGCGCATATACCGGACGCACCGGTCGAACTTATAATGGTGGTACGTGTCCTTGCTTTCCTTCAAATGTCAACTTTCATGGAACTTCTTTGCAGGATGAAACCATTCCAGAAACTAGGAGCGATATAGCCCCAGCCCCTTCGCTAAGATGGGACCCATCCACTCCCGAGCTCAGGTCCAAACCAATTCACAACGCAACGTACGCACGCTCATATCCCATTCAATATCATACTAATTTTGATATTTCAAAGGTCAGTTGCGCTTGCCCTCCAGGAGATGGGCTATGAGGGCAAATTCTACCAGCCGTATGAGGCACGTCACCTTGCTGCGAACAACAATCCCCTCGATTCGGACCAAAAGCCAACCTCTGATTGGCCTGACTACCAATACGCTGAACCCAATTCCGATGAATATCCCTACGTTGCACAGCTCCTTGTTCACTCGAAAAAGGGAATTCCTTTCACCTCTCCAATAACACTGACATTGCCATCTCCATATGTGCTTCCTCGATTCGCTCTCCTTAACAGGATCTTTAAAAGCGATCGCGCAAAAGACCTCTTGTTTACAGCCTGGGGATGGACACGGTCATTGGGTTTGACCCAATTCAACCCTACTGCATTAGCGATCATGACCGGGGAGTGTCTTCAGGTATTTAATTTTGAATTATATACTCTTTAACCTCTCATGTACTTCGCAGAAAGAACATCCACTCGCATCTCCCAAGCACTTGTGGGAAAGATTTCTCAGGCCAGTGCTACAGAATCTACTCCGTCAGTTTTAATCTGACATCCTCGAAGCCATTGGGTAGACGTTAACAAGTTTACAACGCAGATGGTTACAATTCATGATCTTGAGAGCCCGCCTTCATCCTCTGTACTGCGGAGCTGGATAGATGGTGGTGCGGTGGACTCCTGTGTGCTCCCGTCCGGGACATCACCTGAGCCTGAGTGTTGGGCAGACCAACCTCTGATTGTTCGAGATCCCTACGCGTTGACCCAGGTAAGCTTGCGCCTCTCAGGCCGAACAAGTACAGGTTTGACCTTGACGGGGTAGAATCATGCGGAAGGTGTCTCCATGGCAGTCTTGGCTCGTTTTGCAACGTATTCCTGCCAGTCTCTGGCGAAGTACAACAACAAAATCCACGAGGAAATATGGCAGAGCAATATCCGACATAAAGCCATCCCGGCAATCTCTCGAAGGAAGATATCTATCCCACCTGCTAGTCAGGCTCAATCTAGCCTACCCACAGCACCTGAATCATCTCCCCTCCACACCCTTGCGATGTTGGAGGTTTGTAATCACACTTCTCATTCCCCGACGCCTCAAGATGGATCATTAGTCAATATGATCCCTGAATCTACCTCTCAATCCGTTGCACCAAAATCTGAGCCGACGGTTCTTCCTTCGCTGCAAGACCAAGCTGCCATCTGTGAAGGGGAAGAGGCCGTACCAACAGACCAGGCCATACTTGTGTCATCGTCACTCAATCCACATTCGCCAGCAACGTCTGATATTCCCCGCGTCAACAACCTCCATGAAGAGGACGCTGCTTTCCTAAACATGGTCAGATAATATCTGGACATCTGCCATGCCTCTCAATTGATAAAGCAGCTCTCAGGCAATGAAACGATGTGGAGCTATTAGCAGTTCCCAAATAATCGCCTACCACAAGGCTCGAACGATCATCAAAAACAGGTATGGTCGGTCGTATGCTGTTGAACTGTTCGGCAGCTCTCGGTAAGTGCAAAGTCCAGCAACGTTCAATTCTTCCCAAGCTTACTTCAAATAAGTTACGGTGTATCGTCCGACAAAAGCGATGTCGACATGGTCGTTATTGTAAGTTTGAACAAACCCAAGATCTTCAATGATTCATAACTTCCTCTGTTAAAGGACCCGTCAATGCCACTCGGCGAAGCCCTTGGTGCACAACCAAGGAGCTCAAGTACGTCGTCGCGATTTGTTATTCCTGGATCTTATGGTTAATCCTCAATATCCAGAGTTGTACAACGTCAGGTTTGCCTAAATCCACTTCACCCTCTGATCGATTGCTCAATTAGTGAGTCTAGGAGACTTGCACGGTGGATCTCAGAAGGCGGCTTCAAAGTGACGGAGACTATCCCCAATGCTACGGTTCCAATCGGTAGCTCTCCTTCGTTTCTCCATTGCGGTTAATGGCTGATGCTGGCTTAGTCAAATTTGAGGATAGAGCGACAGGCCAAAAATGTGACATCTGTATCAACGAACAGTTGGGTCTGTATAACACGCGGATGTTGCAGGCCTACTGTGATCTGTCTCCTTTACTGCGCCCCATGTTGGTGCTCATCAAAGCATGGGCGAAGCCTCGGGGCTTGAATAGTCCTAGCAATAGCTCAAAGAATTCTGTGACAACCTTCAGCAGCTATGCTTTCGCCTTAATGACCATCGGTTTCCTCCAGGTCGGCTTTCGAAATACTGCGGGATGTTGAATGACCAGTTTGACCCTCCTTTTCTAGACTCGCGGCTTTCTACCGAACCTCCAGGAAAGCCTACCCCTCTTGAAAACCGATATACCTGGTAGCGTGTTTTATTTCCGTAACAAGAAACGCAAGAGAATAAGGTGCGACGTTCGTTACCACGCCGAAGGGACTGGCTGGCAAAAAGAACCGGACCCACCGATCAGAGATATCATGCGAGACTGGTTCTCGTGAGTCATAATTCAGTGACCCAGACCCTAAACTAACATGTGTCAGATACTGGTCGACCTTCTCGTACGCCGACACCACAGTTTCTGTCCGTCATGGGGGCGTTATACGGGACGAGGAGGGCTTGCCAAACTCCAAGTCGCCTGTGCGCAGAGAAGACAAGTATATCAATGTGCTCGATCCTTTCATCGTGGACAAGGTGGATAGTTTTGATTTTTAGTGCATAGAATTTGCTGATCTTTCAACGAATGGTGCAGAATGTGACTGGTGGCATTTTGAAGAAATCGGCACGAGATTTCGTCACTGAGTGTGAAGTGGCAGCGATTGAGCTGTCCCGTGGAACTCCTTTGAGTGAACTTATGCCAATTGATAGTCCATCTGAGAAACGGAAAGAGCTCTCGTTCTGAATACAGACGTCGCGATCTCTTCACATCTCAAGTAAATCAAGTATTCTGAGGCCATTAATTATATGAAGATTTAGTAATCATAAATTCATAATGATAATTATCTTATCAGGTCGGCATTGAGCTGCTTCCTTTTGTAATCAACATCTTGATTTGATTCAGGCAGTACAAATCTTATACAGCAAAGTCGCTGGCGGCATCTCTCCTCTCTCCACCATCTTCACCTGTCCTTCTCAGCCCATACTTCGATAACTCACCATGTCCTGGGCAAAGCTTGGTTCAAAAAGTTTGTTCCACACACCCGCTTACTGATCATATCCAGTCTGGCGCAGTCTGCGCCATGGAATACTGACTTCTGGCTTGTAGAATCCAAAGACAACAGGGAAAATGGGGTCATTTCACGATCAGTTACTCCAATCCCCTCGCGACCTACAACACCCAAGCCCCCGGGGGGAGCTGATCAGTTCAGGTCTGGTATGCTGACTATCCGCATATTCTCTGGTACGTGTATCAGGCGTTCTTCTCCCTTTAGTGGTTGCCTGACGCCCAGATATAAAGGACGCGGACTTTCTCTTGCACCAGGCGTCCAGATTCCGGACGTGATTCAAAGAGCGCTCGACTCGACGCCCCCCGCACGCAGGTCAACTAGCAACCGCGAGAGTTTACAACGAAGGCGCAATTGGTGGCTCCCCTACGTCGTTCTTGAATTCGACAAGAATGAAATCTTAATCGATGCCATGGGCGGCGATCTCGCGAGCCCTGTGTGGAACTACCGCGCTGACTTGTGCGTGATCATGTCTTGCACCCATTCTCATCCAACTGAATACCTTCTTTCGTAGCGATGTATCTCGTACATCCAATATCTCCGTATCATCCTACCTACGCACTGCTGCTGTAGGTCAAGATGACATGGGTAATGACTTGCTCATGGCTCGAGTGGACCTGACTCCCATGCTTGAGGGACACGTGAGTTCTCAGACAGTACCTACCGTCGCCTTCTCAACCCGGGTCTCTGATTCTAACAGCACGCGTCTGATCAATGGTATAACGCTACAGCCGGCTCAGGATCATTTCACCTCAAAATTGACTTCAAGCCTATCCGCAATGAACCTCTCACGATTGAGGCCTTCGATCTGCTCAAAGTGATCGGGAAAGGCAGCTTTGGCAAAGTCATGCAAGTGCGCAAGAAGGACACTCAACGAATCTATGCATTGAAGACTATCCGCAAAGCACACATCGCCCAGCGTCCCGGTGAAATTACCCACATCCTCGCAGAGCGCACCGTGCTTGCTTTAGTAAACAACCCCTTCATCGTTCCCCTCAAGTTCTCGTTCCAGAATCCTGATAAACTTTATCTGGTGATGTCATTTGGTTGGTCGTTTCACACTTCCGCTCCACTCGGTGTTGACGATGCTCCCTAGTGAACGGAGGCGAACTATTCTATCACCTCCAACGAGAGGGTAAATTCGATCAGGATCGCAGCCGGTTCTACGCTGCTGAACTATTGTGCGCGTTGGAGCACCTGCACGGTTTTAATGTCGTCTATCGGTAGGTACCATCAGCCCCATTAGCTTAACCACGTTTGACGAGATGTCCAGTGACCTCAAGCCCGAAAACATCCTTTTGGATTATACAGGACACATCGCTCTTTGCGATTTCGGTATACGCCTTTCCTTTACTTTCAGAGTGCCATCTCATTATTTAAACAGGACTTTGCAAATTGAACATGTCCGAGACTGAGAAGACTAACAGTACGTCCAATTAATCACCGCTTTCAACATAACATCCTCACGTACATGCAGCCTTCTGTGGTACTCCGGAATACATCGCGCCCGAGCTGCTGGAAAGTCAAGGGTACACCAAGACTGTTGATTGGTGGACTCTTGGGGTGCTGCTATATGAGATGATGGTCTGCATATCTCTTTCTCTACCTTCGTACCAATCTAACCCATGATATCTTTCGATTGCAGACCGGACTTCCACCATTCTATGACGAGAATGTGAATGCGATGTATCAGCGAATTCTATCGGACCCACTCAACTTTCCTCCCGATATGCCCTCGGAGGCTCGAAGCGTAATGACTGGGCTTCTGCAAAGGGATCCTTCGAGGCGTCTTGGCGCCAATGGAGGAGAGGAGATCAAAAGACACCCGTTCTTCGCGAAATACGTCGACTGGAACAGGTATGCTTTTTCAACCTTTACGTGATGTATATCTCACCGGTTCCTAGGCTTCTTGCAAAGAAGATCCAGCCGCCATTCAAGCCTAGCGTCGTACGTGTTTCTAGAACTCCCCTCCGTCTCTCAAATCTAATGTTCTCTACCAGGAATCGGTATTGGATGTCGCGAACTTCGACCCCGACTTCACCAACGAGGAAGCGCAGGACTCTGTCGTAACCGACTCAGCACTTTCCGAGACTGTGCAGGACCAATTCAGAGGGTTCACCTACAACCCTGCAAACGAGCACTTGAGTGAAAGTGTCAGCTATCCCAGCGCCATGTAAATGGAATGCGGATATATTTTTGCGTGGGTTCCTTCGACGAGACACTCGAGCTTCGTCAACTACTTATATACTTATTCTCTGCCTTTTCGGTGTCTGTATCCTTTTGTTTTGACCTTCGTCTTCATGCATCTGGGTTTTTCTTTGTGTATTCGAGCTTTCGTTCTATTCGCCTCTGTTTGTATGTATAAAATCACAACTTATACTATTACAGCAGCTTCTGCCCTCAATTCGTTGTATCCTGTATCCTCCGGCCACTTCATACCATCTATCTTCTTCGCCCATTTGCTTGCTCCTTGACTATGCGAGCCTCCTGTTGACTCTATGATGCGAGAACACTTTACCTCTTCATCGCCCCTGCAGTGCCCTCTTTCTTGGCACCGCGTCAAGAATTTCAACAAACCCATTATTTTGTACCACTTTTCGTGTAAATGTTGGGCATTGAACGTTGAGGGATGAGATCTTCCAAGAGGATACCAGGAGAATACCGAAGAATAATTGTTAAATATCTATCTTATAATCTTCAGTTGCAGAATAGGAAGGTAGATTTCTCTTGCTACAACAAACTGTATGTAGCTATAATATATACTATGTTTCTTGGGCTATGTTTAAGTGTCCTGTGCTATTAATAACGGGTGGCAATATACCGATGGCTAACGGTACGTTGCCGATGGTGTGCGGGCGATGATACGGCTTGTCATTTCCAACTCTCCCCCTCAAGCTGATGTCATCCCGAGTAATTGAACCTTGAACTCGAAATCGGGCCGTGGCAGTGCCTTCGTGAATATATCGGCTTTGTTGTCTTCAGATGCGCAGTGGTAAACTGTAACTTCGTGAGAAGCTATGCGTTCACGGATGAAATGATGACGAATGTCGATGTGCTTGCTACTCCCGTGAAAAACAGGGTTGCTTGAAAAAGAGATGGCAGACTGATTGTCCACAATGATATCAGTTGGTTTGTCAGAGCCTGAGAAACCAAGTTCGGACATGAGTGAGCAGATCCAAATGGTTTCGCGTGTTGTATGGCATAAGGCCATGTACTTCCCTTCCATGTTGGAAAGAGCAACTGTGGGTTGCTTTTTCGCGCTCCCGGTTGTCGGTCCTCCAGAGATTATCGAGACGTATCCCGAAATGGAGCATCTGTCATCAGGGCTGTTGCCCCAATCGGAATCTGAGAACATACAGAAGATTTTAGTGTCCTCAAACTCCTTGGGGTAGTAAATGATGCCGAGAATCAGTGGTGCCCTTGAGGTACCCAAATATGCGTTTGATGGCAGTCCAATGATCTGGTCCTGGGTGCAAGGAGAATTGGCTGAGGTGTTGTACTGCAAACGCAATATTGGGTCATGTGGAGAGAGCTGCCCATAGGAGCATGCCTATGGCAGCTGGATACTGACGTTGTATGTCAGGGTGAGTGGGGTTTTCCTCAGTGAGCTTTTGAAGCTTGACATTGGGGTCCAGTGGGGTATGAACCGGGTTTGATGCTTCTAAACCCATACACATGAGGATCTTCTTGAGATATGGTCATTGGGATAGTTTGATAGTGCCATCATTATTGTGTGTGATGGTAATGCCAACAATATGTTGGGCTTGACCCAAATCTGTAATATTGAAGCGATTGAATTTTGTGTTTGACAGTGATGATGATCACATCCTGGCACCCAGTAAGGCTGAGGAACCCTGCCAGGTTCAACGCATCCATTGGCTGCCACTAATTGACTATGGCCATGAGCTTTGTCAAGTCCAGTTGCATGCCCTTGGGTCCTACAGTTGTGCCAGCAAATACTGCACTGGTTACAAACATCTTGGACTTATTTGCTGATGGAAACAGATTCTGTTCCTGAGCTTTTTCCAATATCCTACATATCTTCTGCAAGCCATCCTCAAACTCATCTGTGACTGATGCCCCATCATCCACAAACAACTCCATAGCTCCATCCCTTAGGAGATCATGCAGGTTGACTGCCATCATGTGGCTGAATGTAGATGGTGCACCTGTGAAGCCAAAAGGTATCTACTTGTACCAGAAGTACCCATGGCCTTTTATGTAGAATGCCATGTATGGCCTCAACACCTCATCTACCTTACATGCATAGAATTCTGCCACAAAATCAAAGGTCAACATCCAGTGTCTGCTCAACCTTTGCTGCTTTGCCTGTATGTCCCCTTGTAGCATCAGGGCCACTCAAGTGACCTTGTTGACTTGTGCAAAGTTCTGGCATATCTGCCATTTCTGTTCTGGGTGTGTGGTGCTCTCCTCCAGCATGTGATCAGTTCTAGGTGGTATAGAAAAAGGTAGGTCAATACTATGTTCTAAGCACTGCTCATTCACTCTGTATTGCAGCTCCTCCAGTGATAGGTCCACATTCTGATGCACCTTCTGTGTCAGAGTGGTTAGGGACACACTTCATGTCTGCTAGGCTATACTGCTCAATGATCCTGGCCATGAGCATTTTGTCAATGCTGTCATGCAGGTACACCTTTTATAGTGGTGACAACAGCTTCTGGTGTACCTTTGTTGAGAATTTAGTGCCCTGTGGAATATTGAGGTGGTGCACCACATCCTTTACTAGAAGCACCTCACCCACTGCCAGTGCAAATGTGTCACTGAACTTTGAGATTAGAGCATGCACCTAGGCCCTCTGCTCAGGAAGCAAGTTTAGTCCAACCTCTACTAGCCCCAGTATCTTCACCACCCTCTCCAGTTTGAATGAATCCTTCTTCCTGGTGAAGATGCAGTTATTGCTGAGCAACTCATCTGTTAGGACTTCAACATCATCCTCTGCAGGGGTCTCCAGCACTGCCTCTACTGAAAACATATCATGGCTCATGACCATCTGCTGCTCATTCTGGGACCATCCCCTACAACTGCCACCCCCTCCTCCTTTACCTGCTCTACTGGTTTACACCTCACTGTGCTGGTCTGGTTCAGGATTGTCACACTTGCCTCCCCTACTCTCAGCATGATCATGTCCCCAGCATAGTTGTGGATTGCTGAGAAGGCTGTCAGCAGCCTTTTTCTGAATAGGAACTCCCATCCTTTCCTGCTGTCAAACACCTTGAACTCTGCCTCCACCTGTAATCCTGCCACCTCTACCCTGCCACACTATGTGCCCATAGGTTTGATTGTCATGCCATCTGCCATCCTCAACCACCTTCTAGAAAGTTGCAGGAGTGACAGCCAGTGTCTTACCTTTGCCTATATAGTTGCTGACAGTGCCTCTACCATTACCCCATTGTCCACATAACTCCACACCCTCATGACCTCCCCTTTCAGCCTGATGACTCTGACTTGGTGGTAAAATAGGGTTGCACTTGGGGACTCACTTTGTACACTGTAGAGATCAATGACTTCATTTGAAATGTTCAATACATATGTGATTGTTGCTTGTGAGTCCACAGAGGCTACAGATTTGTCTCTGGGTGCCACCTGCTCACACTTAGGAACCCCTATATGTATTGTCCTCATTGATGTTGGGGCCATCCAGCTGGTGCTTAGTTGGACAGCCTTTGCTCTTTTCCCTGTTGGTCTAACATCTCTCAGAACTGCTCGTTGATCATGGCAGCCAGCTCATCATGGATTACCATCACCAAGTCCTTGGCTTCTACCCCTACTGCATTGACCCCCACCTACTGCATGGTGCTGGCATCCCTCCTGATGGAATTGACTTTACACCTCTACCTCATCTCAAACTCCAGCAAATTTCCCCCCCCCTACACATGGCTATGAAGTATCCAATCTTCCCACATGTCAAGCACTTGCCCAATCCCAATCTGCTGGTGCCTAGCTTGCATAGATATGGCCAGTCTTCTGTGGTGCCATTTGCAAGTGGGTCCTTCTGGTGCCATTGCATGACCTGGTCATATTAGGTCACCTGGTTCATTGGTGAGTTAGTCATGGGGTCCAGGATTCTGCATATGATCTCCCACTTTTCTGCTTCCATTCTGATGTTTTGTATTAGTACTGGCCTAACCAGTGCTTGCCATGGTGGTCCACAATTGAGCTGTGGTAGCAGCAGGCCAATATGCACTCTATCCAGTGTGCATGCTAGTGCCTTTAATAGGGTTGCCAGCTGGTGGGCATTGCCTCTTAATGCATTCATTGCCTTCCTTAAGGCATCCACCTCCCCCCTAGCTGCCAGTTTCTCCTTCAGCATTGCTATCCTCACTGCCCTCACTGTTATGATGAATATCTCCCAGGTGTAGCAGCTGTTAGAGAGGCAATCCTAGAGGGCAGCTGATAGGTGACTCCACATTTTAGGTACTCAGAGGTCATTGGTGTCTGGTATGAGTCTTGCGAGCCTCTCTGCCTTATCTGCTCATATGATGTAAGTGTAGACTTCCTGCCCATTTGCCAACTTCTTCTTCTTTAGGAGCTCTATTTCTGTGAGTTTGAGTTCCTGCAACTCTTTTTGCTTGTCTGCCCTAGATGTTGCCATTACCAATTTTGCTGGCCACCCCACATCAAAAGCCTTCACTAGCTTCACTAGTGCTACCTACATAGCCTTTGCTTCAGTGTCTAGGTTGTCATACCACTCCTTTGTAGGTCCTCCCTCCACCAGTGACAGCTTGAATACTTTGATCTTCTCCACATCATCAAAACTCAAAATTATGAATACCTGTTTCATTGCATTAATGAAATTCATCAGGCTCTTCTCCTCCCTCTCCTCCTCCCTGTTGAATGTTGGCAAGCTAGCCAACAGATCTGCTTGCCTGGCCTGGTTCTGCCACTGTGGTAGCATCAGTATGGGTGCAGATGTTGGTGGAGTGGGAGGCTTGTCTGAGGTAGGGCTCATGATAACCAAATTGAGCATTGATGATGAGTATGAATGATGTGAGGCAAAACTGGTGAGTATGAGTGAGGATGGTGTAGAAATGCCCAAGAAAGACAGTGTCAAGAGGAAGGAGGATGTTGTGGTCAGTTGTTTATCTATTGTTGTGAGTGTAGTGGAACAGAAACAGCCCGTGTTGGAGTCCCTCACATACTTAGCAGTGCCTTTCACCATTTTAATATATACTGTACTCTCTGTCTCATGTTTTTGTATCAAAATCAATGGTGCATTACCCTGACTGCCATTGTTCTATAGCCCCTTCTGTGTGTTCCTGTAGTCTCAAGGTTGCTTATGTGTCACATGCACTGTAGTCACATGGTTGAATCTCACAGTTGTCACCAGATGGAGTGGTCCCTTCTAAAAATCCAGGCTTTGAGGCTATAGCCCCTTGTACTGGCTGTCATGTTTGTTCTGTCTACATGGTTCTACTGACATTGGTGAAATCCTTGCCATATAAGGACAAACACCCCATTTTGGGTATACTCTGGATTTAGAAGTATCAGACAATACTCTGTGAGTTTTTGTTATCTTACATATATCTTAGGCAGAGGTGAACTTATCTTATTTTCTAAGCAACTCTGCTGGAGCACATATACTGACAGCACTGAGTGACATTACCAGCTCCTTGATCCTTGAAAGCTGCCAAACATTCTGTTCAACTAACAGTTACAATTATGCTGGTATAGAATATGGTTAAGAGTGCTGTGCAGTCCTCTCTCTACTATAACTTGTGCTCCACCAGATTGACCTCATTCTGAGATAGACTGTGATTTCTCAGTCTGACCTCTAGAAGTTTTGACTGACTCTATGACTTGTAATATGCCATGCAGCAGAAATGAAAATCAAAGTTGTGGGGGGTGTGAACCATATCAACATATACTGGAATGGAAAGCTGGGTCCCACCAACCCTATGTCAGTTGGAGCTAGAACATTCTTGTATTGTGGCTATTACACATAAGCCACACTATCCCCCTTGCACTCCTTCAAGCTGATATATAGCTTATTTCAGTAACAACATCAACAATACTTGTTCTCTTCCTGTGCATTTTGACATCATAGGTGGCACTACTCCTGAAACCTGTGCAAGCACCTATAAGGTAAATAACTATGCTATTGTGGGATTGGAGTATGGACTCAAATGCTGTGAGTGGCCAAGTTTCCTCTCTCAAAAACACCATATTCTAATATTGAGAAGGATGTGGGAACTTGCTTGCAAGTACTTTGGCAAAAGTTGCAGAAGAGAACTGTTGCATTGCTTGCAGAAAAAATCAAGTCAATTGGTATGGCAACTTTAATTGCCTCAATATCTGGATCACCAGGGCTTTGTGACGCACGGTTTCATCTTTCACAATTATTGTTTGTTTTGCTATATTTTTTTGAGTTTCCTGTTCTAGGAATAATCCATTGTTGTGAAATGCTGTTCTATTTTCTACAGTCAAGGTCCCTGATGTGAACTTTGTATATGAGTTTTGAACATGATGAACTCTCTATATAATCTGTTACTCTTATTTGAGAGACACCCTAGGACAGTGGAGTAGGGAGAGTGGAGGAAGAACATGAAACAACTATCTTGATATAAGATTGATCAAACATTAGCAATTGCTGGATGTCTCAGGGCAACAATGAAGTTCATTAAGAACTTGATTTGTAAGCAGTTGACATAGTTGAATACCCTCATTCCCTTCATTGCCTAACCCCACCTCTATCTCCCCTACCTCATTCACCCCTCAGTCAAGTGCCCTCATACCTTACACTATGCTGACCACCTTCACGTGGTTTGGGCCTACCCATCCACTCTCTCCTGCACCCAAAGTCAAACTTACTTTTTGCCCAGTCAGCAACCCTTCACACCTTACACCATGCCAACCACCTTCACATGGTTTGGGCCTACCCATCCACCCTCTCCTCCACCCAAAGTCAAGCTTACTCTTTGACTCCTTGGAGCTTTGAAGGATGTGCATCAAGCAAAAGGACATGCATCCAATGTTATTATCCTACATGCCTGCTATAAGTGCAACCTCAATTGAAGGTATGTTCTCCTTTTATCTTGCATAGAAGTGAAGCTTACTGATCTCTATCTTTATAGGCATATCTGTATTTCAGATGATGCTTAGGCCACTCCAGCTTCTCTGCTGCATTGATACAGATTTCGTCAACCTTTGGACTATTGTGGCCTACTCTGGTACTCTTGGGCCAGTCCCTCATGCCACCCTGAATGCTATTGCCTGTAACAAAGGGTTCCATTATAGTTTGGAAATATAGGTGCTGCTCTTCACAGCTCAGGCATATGTACACTACCACAGCTTGCTCCATATGTTTCTCTCTGACATGCTCTTTAAGCACTTCCTGACAGCACTACAGTATTTCCACCAATCTAGCATACAGGGATGTATGCTCAGACACTTCAGGCTGTACTTTAGATCTACAATATGAGCACATAACATTGACATTGCAACAAATATGGGTAGAGCCTCTACCAGCTCAGAGTAGGGTATTTGTGATCCCTACCTGTTATCCAATGAAGCCTGGTATGCACAACAAAAAGCAAAAATTCCTGTGGCAATACTGAAAGTTCTGTATAGGATACCAATGCTTCAAATAGTCTCTCTTACTTGCATAAGAACAGGATAGTCCATAGTGATCTCAAGGGTGTAAGTCTGCATTCTCCTATACTTACCCACTCCCCTCTTCACATCAGTCTGATTCAACCCCCAGCTAAACATTCTCAATAACTTTAATGGATGCACACAGCTAGCTGACTTTGGTATCTCCTCAATATCTGACTCACAAGTTTTAGTGTGGACTTCCCAATTCTCCAGTGCCTCTGAAGGAGGCTCAATATAATGGCAGGCACCCAAACTGTTTTCTGTCAGCTCTAGTGACAATGACAATGATGAGGTGGAAGATGTGGTGTAGGTGGTGAAGAATACCCTAGCAAGCAATGTATATACTCTAGAATATCTGGTGGGCACATGGCAAATGACCATAGCATTTTTTCTCACAGAATTTAACCATCCCCATGTCTTGTATGCTATAGGCACATTCTTCAGCTCAACACCAGATTTAAGTGTGAATAAGAGCACAATATGCACATCCTGCTCAATAAGCTCATTAAGATGTCTGTTATTGGATGAAGAAGCAGCCAGATTGAAACATCCACATCAAGACTCATTGAGAATAACATGGTAATAATATCATATGCCCTCTGCACTGGGCTACTGTGACCCCAGATCTCATGGTTCCCCCTCCTCAACAGGTTTGGGTACAAACAAGGTGACATTAGTTGACATACTTGTGCAGAAAGGCAACAAGACATCTGTAGTATCAGGTAACATTGTGTTTATAGGTAACATTGTGTTTATAAAATTCAATATATTTCCTTTTGAATTGAATTTGTACCACCACCAAAAATTTTGCGCCTCCAAATCAGAGGCTGCTAGCCACATACATCAAATTAGAACCTCCTGAACACCAAAAAATCTCAAAATGTTAAAATTGACACCTCTCTGAATTAATAGCACTGCTAAAAATTTAGCACCTCCAATTTGGAGGCCAACAACATCAAATTAGAACCTGCAGGAACACCAAAGTAACTCAAAATGTTCTAAAATAGCAACAGATCTGTCCTCCTTTCTTCTCCCAGATAAGATTTGGGTAAAGGCATTTTCACTGCCAAAACCCTACTAGGCCTATTTGGAATGTCAGAAATAATAGCCTACAAAGGGTCCATGTGACTGTGACTTTTGCTGCTAGCCATAATTGAGGAGGTAGGTCTATTGGATTCCTCATTGAACTTTGAGCCTTCATGCACTCATGTTTAGAGGGGTGTGTTGGAATAATAAACATCACATGTTTAAGGCAGTCATTTATTCATCATTCTTGCACTCCACTTACTCCACCACTATTACTGTACACCACCAATCAGTTCACATGTGCCCTGTAGGTGCCTTGTTTGGGTGTCATCACTCTGATCAATTATCTCCATGATGCCTGGCCATAGCTCAAGCCCAGGTATTGGAATTCAGGTCAATGAGCCCTGAGGCAGCAGCTAGCCTACATACTGAATCTCCAGCTGGGAGAAAAGTCAGCCCTGGCATCCAGGTGGGAACACAACTGACCTACAGGTGTCATCACCTTTGATGCACCTCATATCCACCTTGCAACATGATAGGTGTAGAATAAGACACTCAGTAAATAATTGAGCCTAATACCAAATACATAGTTTTATTTACTGATCTGGCCATTCCATGTAATGTGCTCCATACCAATGTCAAAATCAGCTGCAGCATCATGAACTGGACCATCTGCCCTCTGCCATTTAGCACCACCAGTCCTATGGTCATCTCCTGATGCTTGTCTCTTCTCAGCTCATCAAGTTCTCTAGCCTCCTGGTCTTGAAGATCTTGTACTTTCTTGTGCATGGCCATTGCAATGTGCTTGTTACTTGCCTTCTTTAACATCCAGATCCCATTGTAATCTGCTGCATTGTATTTCAGACACAATGCACATTGTATTTTTCCCTCATTGTTTGTCTCAAAGTCTGACTGCAAGTTGAGGATTTGGTATTGCACACAAAGAGAAATCCTTATCAGCTGGAAGTTCTGTGGGTTTGCAGCCTCTTTGACCTCAAACACTATTCATGAATAGTGAATTGGAGTGACCCTGAGATTAGTGCAGACTTGGAGATTATTCAATTTTCTGCCAGCAGAGCATAACTGTTTGGTTCTTTCTTT
>JABCKO010015869.1:0-67239 GCA_018855915.1 Tephrocybe sp. NHM501043
GTTCCAAAAATTCAGAGGCAGTTTATTTTTAGAAAAGTACAGACTGTACCTGAGGCAGTCTATTTTTAGAGCAGTCCGAATCATTGTTCCAATTTGGAAGTGACCCTCGGAGGCCTATTAGAACCAACCAAATAATGGGCCTACAAGGGTCCCACGTGACCGAGACTTTCAATGCATCCAAGGATGCCCTATACATATTTTCTCATCAACGACCAACACTCCACCTTGATATGTAATCTCCTTCATCTCACTGGTACCGTTCTCAAACTTACCCAATGTATTTCGCAGATATGCAACTTAAACTGGAGCGTAGGTCGTTCTTGCAGCTCTAAAGGAGTGTGTGATACTTACTCTATCCTCGCCTTCACTCTTTCCTCTATCTAGTATCCTCCTTGAACATCATCAATAACACAACTGCCGCACCCAGACTGTTTTCGTGCCCATTTTGTGCTGGTCAGATGCCCATTCTTCTATAGCCGTGGCTGATCCTTAGCGACCTGTTGGCGAGAAGGATGCATTCACAGTATTGTTGTAAACAGCAGCCACCGAAGTCGCTCCGCAACTCATGAAGTCATTGACAGAGCTCCACTCTCGGACATTTGCTAGGACTCTGTGCTTCTCTGTGCTTCTCTGTCAGGCCTCGAGGAGCTTAAGTGTTTGAGGTCGGGAACTCTTCGGGGACTGGGCTCAATAACTGCGTCTGTTCGTCAAAGTTGATTCCTCACGAATCGCAGCAACACTCCTCGGTAATCGCTCTCATCGTCAGACGCGTTACGCGGTAATGAGATATGGAGTCAAGCTAGGGCTGACGACCCCGGATTTTATCCGCTCGAGGGACGTATAAAGGGCTGGTGACGAGGAAACCCTCCTCAGACTTAGTTCCCATTCACACTTCCCTCATCATGTTCCCCAAGGTTGCTCTCACGGCTCTCTCCTTCCTTGCTATCGTATCTGCCCAGCAGGTTGGCACCCTCACCGCTGAGACCCACCCTAAGCTCCCTTGGTACAAGTGCACCAAGTCCGGCGGCTGCGCGTCGCAGTCTTCCGGTGCCGTCACCCTCGACGCCAACTGGCGCTGGACGCACGCTACCACAGGTGCTACCAACTGTTACACTGGTAACACCTGGGACGAGACTCTTTGCCCTGACGGCGTCACCTGCGCAGCCAACTGCGCTCTCGATGGTGCTGACTACTCCGGCACCTACGGTGACGCTCTCACCCTCAAGTTCGTCACGAAGGGTGCCAACACCAACGTCGGCTCCCGTCTCTACCTCATGAACTCCGACGACAGATACGAGATGTTCAAACTCGTCAACCAGGAGTTCACCTTCGATGTAGATGTCTCCAACCTTCCCTGCGGCCTCAATGGTGCCCTGTACTTCTCCGAGATGGATGCCGATGGTGGTGCTTCCAAACATACCACTAACAAGGCTGGTGCCAAGTACGGAACTGGCTACTGCGACTCGCAGTGCCCTCGCGACCTGAAGTTCATTGACGGAGAAGTGAGCCTCTCTCCGAATCTATTAAGCTTTTCTGATTGTATTTGTTCATCCAGGCCAACTCTGATGGCTGGGGAGGCTCGGAGAACGACGCCAACTCCGGCGCTGGCAACTACGGAGCCTGCTGTAACGAGATGGACGTCTGGGAGGCTAACAAAATCTCAGCCGCCTACACTCCCCATCCCTGCGCTGCCACCGGTCTCTCTCGCTGCGAGGGCACCGCCTGCGGTACCTCCGACCGCTATGCCACCGTCTGTGACCCTGATGGTTGCGACTTCAACTCTTACCGCCAGGGCGACAAGACCTTCTAGGGCCCCGGCATGACAGTTGACACAAGCAAGAAGTTCACCGTCGTCACCCAGTTCATCTCCTCCGATGGCACCGCCAACGGCGACCTCGCCGAGATCCGTCGTCTCTACATCCAGAACGGGGTCGTTATCCAGAACTCCAAGACCGCTGTCTCCGGCATGGATGCGTTCGACTCTATCACCGACGAGTATTGCGATGCCCAGAAGTCTGCTTTCGGCGACAAGACCCAGTTCCAGGCCAAAGGCGGTCTCGCTCGTATGGGCGAAGCTGCTAAGAACGGCATGGTTCTCGTCCTTTCCGTATGGGACGACCATGCGGTCAACATGCTCTGGCTCGACTCCACCTATCCCACCGACGCTAACGCCTCCTCTCCCGGTGTTGCTCGCGGCACTTGCTCCACTAACTCTGGTGCTCCCAAGGACGTCGAGGCTAACGCTGCTGATTCCTCCGTTACCTACTCTAACATACGTTTCGGTGAGATCGGCTCGACCTACTCCGGTTCTTCCTCCGGATCCACCACCACCGCCACATCTTCTTCCACTCCCACTTCCACCGCTTCTCGCTCCTCAGCTACTCAGGTCAAATATGCTCAGTGGTACGCTTGCTCTGTTCTCTCCTCTTATCCCAGTGACTAACTATTTCTTTCTCCAGCGGAGGCATCAGCTGGACTGGCGCTACCGCCTGCGCTTCCGGCACCACCTGCACTGTACTCAACGACTACTATGGCCAGTGCCTCTAAACCTATATCTCTAACGCTATTAAAAAGCATGACGCAGTTGCGGTCCCTCATGTAGAGTCGATCTTTTTTCCATGTAAAATTCACCATTGACTGTTATATATACCCCGCAGAGCGTTGTAGCAATATATGACTCAAGTTTCGCAATATAGAGTCAAGACTCTCTTTTCGTCTGCTCGAAGAAAGTGGATGAACATTGAATACATCCCCGAGTCGTTGTTTGCATAAAATTCGTTGATTGACTCACTGTAAGATCGCCTATCTCGAGATGACAGAGAATAATTTCAAATGAAATTGAAATTCTAATTTATGCAACGTCTCTCCAGCTCATACTTGGGAACGGTGCATCCGTGGGTTTATCGTCATCACTGCACGTGCCTGATCATCATAAAATCTGGACGGGTCTAAGATAATCTGACATCTGACAATTACATATGACCACCAGTACTCTTTCGTCATTTTCTTTGTTCTCCGCGACGGCGGAGCAGACCCTCGAATCCAGAAGGAGGTCGTTCGTGGAGTGGGGTAAATGCTTAACGGTCGAGGAATACCTCGCGAGGGACGACTTTACTGACAAAACAGAAGTAGCTCGAGATGGAAAGCTAATTACCTGGTGTGTTCTACTGGTTATGATCTGGAGACCGTGGAAGCTGCTCTGACTTTTCGACTCTTGGACAGGGTCCTCGCCCCACGAAGCGATCCAACGACTCTGGACTTCGTAAGCTCTTGTGAAACGTATTTTCTCATTCCCACCCTGTAAACTTCTCTCCCGAACCTTATTTTACAACAGATTTCGCCGTGATGGCCTCGTCTGCTCCCAGTCAGATCCTACCGGGAAACCGAAAAAAGTCACATGCTACGGTATTGCATCGGTCTTCACACCAGCCCGATTCCGAGGCCAAGGGTACGCAGCACACATGATGCGCTTGTTGCACTGGGTTTTGGCGGATACGACATTATTGCCAGCAGAATTTCCAAACGAATGGGGTGCGCCTCCAACCAAGGTTGTACATGCTGGTGATGGGTGGTTCTCCGTGCTTTGGAGCGATGTGGGTGCCGAATTTTATAAGCGATGTGGACCGACGAAGGACCAGGATGGTTGGATCGTGCGATCTCCTGTCTCAACGACATGGGATGTTGGCCAGGAGAGTACTAGCACTGATGGGCGTGACAGTGATTGGACCCTACTTGACGAGGCTGGGGTCTCGAAACTTTGGGAAAACGACGCGGAAAGTATTGTGCAGACACTTTCACTTGCGGAGAACCACCAAGCCTGCTTCGCCTTTCTGCCTTACAAAGGCGTTGCCGCCTTCCAGTACTGGCGAAACATGGACATTTTAGCAAAGTACTTCACTCCAAGCATCCAACATTGGGGAATCATTGCAGACCCAGACACTTTTGCCACCTGGACCTTCGAGATCAGGTCACTTCCCAAAACATTGCTCATTACCCGTCTAAGTTGTTCGCCTCTTGACTTCGAAGCACTTTGGAGTAGGGTAATGTCAATAGCACGAAAGCTTGGCATGGAAAAAGTCGAGATGTACAATGTACCAGACAACCTACATTCCATCGTAACGCATCTAGGAGGAACCAGTTTTGAGCGAGAAGAACATCTATCGGCATTTAAGTGGTATGGAGCAGAAGAGTCGAATAAGGTTGCATGGCTTCTTAACGAGAGGTATATTGTGCATGTTATTCCTATCATCGTCTATTCTCAGTGACTTTTATTCAGGTTCTGTTGGTGTTAGTCATGAAGGATCTCAAGATGTACCTCGACATCGATGTATCACAAAGCAATCTTGTTGAATACCAATGACATAAAAAACACAGAATTATCTTTCCAAGGAAGGACCATTAAATAGAGGTTCGATGCATAAAAGGCGTTGAATATCGAAAGGCGCAGGACTGTTTGTACATTCCGTCAACTCCTCGCGCCGCACGCGTCCCGTTTCTGCCAGAGATTCCATCGTCGCCATCTCTCCGGTCAGGTTGAGTACAGGAAGCATGTTCCAGTTAGGCAGTGTTCGTCCAGGCAGGTCAAGCAGCCCAATAGTATTACAGTTCGTTGTCTCCATCAATGGCACAATGAATTGCTTTTGTTTCTCTTGTGTTCGTATCTTCACGTGTGAGCCGACCTCGAGATGGTTTGTTGATAGCGAGACAAAGTCAGGATAATTAGGATAGAGCATGACATAACCACGAAGGTAGACGAGTTCGATGAAATACTTCTTCCAGGACTTGGTCCAATTGTTGGAGCGGACGTTTGGGACGATTGTCCTGGGTGGTAGCCGGGAATGTGATGTTGTCATAGGAGGAAACTGTGAGGAAAGTCGGAGTGGGAGATAGGCGTGGAATTCGCGCCAGTGTTCGGGGAAGTAGATGGCACCCCAGCTACACGGGATGGGTGAGAGATACGGAGTGGTGGGATTGGGATGCCCGTGGCTGCTGAATAAGGTGCGTGCATTGAAGAGGCGTCGACCCTCAGGAGGAAGTTCAACGTTTTTCTGTTGATACAGGCTGATGCCGAACATGCTTGGGGATTTGTTGTCTGCGTGACCGTATCTGAAAGGAGGTTGATGAAATGTCAGAAAAGAATGAAATGGAGAGATACCTATATCGCAAAAGGGCCATCTTTGCCCAAGCATAGAACATAGGAGAAAGCTCTATGTCATCTTCGAGAAGTAAGCCATATGTATCGTTTGAGCGAGGGTACCAGGATTCGACGACAGCGGGCATAAGTCCGCCCTGAACGATACGATGATGCACAAAAACAGTTCCATGAAGCCAGGGAAGATCTCGAACAATCGTCAGAGTCTCTTCATCTGCTGATTGTTCGACGTTTATCCGTAGATCCACTTTGTCGCCAAAGAAATATGCGTTCGAAAGGGAAGTCATGAGTCGAACGAGAGACTGAGGCCGGTTGTTCGTGATGATGCTGATGTCGACGCGCGGCTGGTTCCAATCTGGTGTGGCGTAAGTTAGTAGTCAAAAGCGGTTTAGAAAGAACGAACTTTTCCACTCCGTGACCGAAAGAGAAGACATCCATTCTGTTTGAGCAATATCACGTCGGGAAAGTCGGACAAGTACACTGCCATGGCGTAGAATAGTCGTTAGATCGAGCCTTCCAATGAGCCCAGAGTCCTCATATATGCTTATAACAACGTCGACATGGAAAGCCACGGCTCGAAACCAAGAACAAAGCTGCTGTGCATGGAACTCAGAAGACGACAGGGACGCACGTGCATAGAACAGTGTGCAGTGCTCCGATACTACAAACCGTCCATCTTGTGCATTGGAATCAACCCATATGTTTAAAATATGCTCATGGTGGTTCTGTAACACACAGAGAAGAGGACTCAACTGGCCAAGGTCCTCAATTGTTGGAAGGATGATTGCGAAAACGCCAATGTGCAGAGATTTTGATGCCAATATGTCGTTCCCAACCTTTCCGTTATCAAAGAGCCCAGAACGTACTTCAACAGGTTCGAAATAGGCTTGTCCCTGAGGACGCTTGACTTGAGATGAGATGTCACTAGTCGTGCCAAAGACCACACCGCCAATGCCATCGTTGCGGGTTGCTGCAACATGTTCACCGAGAGTACGCCAAGGATCAGCCATCAGAGACAACATTTTGTTACCCTTCACTAGGGCTGCAGGGATGATGAACGGCGGCAGGAGGTGGTGTGCTTCCTGCGGGAATCCAATTAACCTGCGGATACATGGTTCGAAGCTGTCAAATAAGGCGAAGCACACGCCTTTTGGGCCGTAGGGAAACGAAAGTGCCGGTGGATTCAATAATATATGACGTGAATGGCTGTTTTCACCTACGAGCGCGTTTTGGTCCAATACCAACACCCATCCCGAAACCTGGGAAGCGGCGTAAAGAGTACGGTTCTGCGCATTTGAACCTTTCGGGAAGGTCTGCAGTCGAATGTCGGGAAAATCTGAGTAGGACGAAACGATTTGTCGAATGGCAGTGCGCGCTTGAAGAGTGTTTGCGTGAGGACAGAGCAGGATGATTTCGCGGAGTTGTGATGGACCTAGGAGCGATTTGAGAGCTTCTTCGAGGTTTGGAAGCGAAAATTGAGTGAAAGGAAGTATAGCAGTCAGAGAGAAAGCAGGGACAGTAGAAGCAGAGAGGTTCAAAGCGGTATATGTCGCGCCGTCATCACGGTGCTGAACATGGTATTCAACCTTCTTGATTTCATCTTCAGATCTCGGGACGCGCAGAAAAAAAGAAAAAAGGAAGAGCCCAACAGGTATAAGGAAGCCGTACAAGAGCCATCTAGAACGGCAGATCGGAGGATACGGTTTCCTGATGGGCGGGGTCATTGTAGAGGATTCGAGGCAAGTTCGTTTTGATCGCCTCATGTAGCTTAAAAACTTCCCTCAACTCAATCTTCAGAAGACGATCGTTTACATAAAAGAATACAACTTTCACGACACACTTCGACCCGATGTCGACTCGATTGTCGAGGCTTAGGCGACTTCAAGCCAAGATGATTTCATCTTCCTAACCTTCTCAGTTGAATTGTAAGACTCTGCATGTGGGTGGGACCAGACCACGATGGCTTTACATCCTCTACAAAAGGCACATATCTGAATTGATTACAATTCAGATACTGGTCCGATATACATACAGTTCGGTGAGAAACGTAGTAAGCTACAGGCTTACATGAATCGAGACTACTATCAAACTAGAGTTTATCCCAACTGAGGCTCCAACGATCGCTCAAGATCAGCACCAACAAAATCTGCCTCAGAGACGTCAGAGAGGGCTGGCAACATTATCACGCACGCAGCAGAATAAATCACCTCTCATTGAAAAGCCATGCAACAACACTCGAGTCCTCGGCACCATACCACTTGAAAGCCGCCAAATGCTCTTCTCGTTCGGAAGTGATTCCTCCTCGACGCGTAGCAAGAGGTTGCAGCGTGTCCGGGAGATTGTAAACCTCGATCTTCTCCATCCCATGGCTTTTT
This sequence comes from Tephrocybe sp. NHM501043, assembly GCA_018855915.1. Classification (NCBI taxonomy): domain Eukaryota; kingdom Fungi; phylum Basidiomycota; class Agaricomycetes; order Agaricales; family Lyophyllaceae; genus Tephrocybe; species Tephrocybe sp. NHM501043. The sequence continues at coordinate 7,528 of JABCKO010015869.1, forward strand.
GCTATAAACATGACCCTGGACAACATTTCCTCGAAGTGGAGAGGAGGACAGCTCAGGCGAGTAATGAGCAGTGTCTTGGGATGCGACCTAGTCTCGAAGGTCCAGGTAACGAAAGTATCCGAGTCGAGAATCATCCCACAATGTTGGATGGGCGGGGAAACATCTTTGGCTAGAATTTCCTGGCTCCGCGATGGGTGAAATTGGGCCACTCCCTTGTGAGGGAGGAAGGCAAAGGATATCTGATAGTTCTCAGCGGGCAGAAGTGTATGCGCGATATTATGCGCGTCATCCGCCCAGAGTTTCGAGGCTCTATCCTCATCCAACATTGTCCAATCCTCAGAACTCAGACCGTTATCTAAGTCGGTGATATCCCATATTGTTGAGAAAGGTGCTCGTACAACCCAGCCTTCTATGTCCTTCGTCGGCCCGCATCGCTTATAGAATTCCGGACCCACATCGCTCCAGAGTGCTGAAAACAACCCATCGCCTGCATTCATGACCCTAGCCGGAGGCGCGCCCCACTCGTTCGGAAATTCCGCCGGAAGTAGAGACGCGTCCGCCAACACCCAGTGGAGCAGCCGCATCATATGCGCCGCGTATCCTTTGCCTCTGAATCGAGCTGGAGTGAAAACGCTTGCGACTCCATAACAAGTGACTGTCTTCGGTTTCGCGTCAGACTGAGAACGGACAAGTCCTTCGCGGCGGAATCTACGGTTGAATGGGGTCGAGGAGACTCAGGAGAAATCCTTGCAAAATGACAGGCGGGGAAATACGTTTTACATGAGCACACGAAGTCAATAGACGTTGGATCGCTTCGGCGTGCCAGAACCCTGTTGCAATCCAAGGAGGAACTCAGGCATAGCTCAAAAGTGTTGTAGGAAGGCCATACCATTCAATCAGTCTCCCACTTTGAGCGGCCTCTAGCTTGTCTGCAAGATAATCTCTATTCAGAGATTCGTCCACGGTAAGGCCCCGGACCCATTCCACGGCAGCCCTGCGTCTCAATTCAAAGCTCTGTTCCGTAGTTGCGGGAAATATAGAAAACGAGGAAAGTGCATTCATGCCCATTTTGTTTTAATGAAGTGCTCAAATGAGTTGAGAAGGCTATTTTGTAAGTTCCCGAACAGTTTCTTTAATGATGGGTCTTCGAGATCCGAGATAGTCTTGAGGTTACAGACAGGTTAAAACCTGTTAACACATGGTCCAGGTCAAGAATGATAAGAGCTGGGGTCCAGGAAGCGGGCCTGGGTCACGATACATAAAAAAGGTCCGAAAGCATTCAAGTCAGGGCCATTGCAAGGGACAAGGGCCTAAGGCACGTGACTGCACCGAAGTATCGAAATATTTCAGATATGTACAATCATCTCATTGCAAAAAAAAAAAATATTTTTTACAAGTGAGCACTACATCGCATGTAGTACTCGTTAATACCCCAAACGACGAGCGAGTTCGCCTTTCTCCGAGTCGTGGTAGGTATCTATATACCAAGGGTGAAGGGAAGTGAGTGATTGGTGCCGTGTTTAAATGGGATGGGGGTGGGGATTGGGGACTCGGGTGCCGATGGCCGTGGCCGAATAAGTATGAGAGAGAGGATAAAAAGAAAAATGAGATGGAAGGAGAGTCATCCACGGGTTATTTGATGGTGGTCAGTCAATCAATCTGTCTGTCTGTCTGTGTGAGTGGGATGGGGATGGGGACAGAGGTAGATACAACTTCAAAGCAACGGAGTGGGGCAGTGAAAGTAAGGCAGGAAGGGAAGGTGAAGCAGGTGGATGGAATGGGATGGGTGGCTGGCCACGCAGGGGGATGCTGGAGTGGAATGGATGGATGGTGGAATGGGTGATGCAAGAGATGGGGCCGATTCATGCTACAAGACCGGGAAGGAAGAAACAAATAAAATATGGGACGGGGGGGAGGGGGCATGGACGTCGTTATTATTTTTGCGATTCTGATTCTGGGGTCGTTGGTCGTGGAGTTGGTGGGTGGTGATAGTCGCGCAACCGACTGCAAGCAGCCGATCCACGATTCAATGCAATGCGATGGATGATGTGTGTGGACGCGGGATGTAGCGAAAGAGGAGGGAGGATTCATTCAGAGATTGAGAGGCGGCACAGACGACGAGAAAAAGCTACGCTGGGACGAGCTCGTCGTTCTCGACTTGAGGTTCGGATGGTGCTGATGATGATTATGATGCTGATGCCTCTGATGGGGATGATGTAGCGTGCCGTAGCTCTTCCTCTTCATTTTCCTCTCCCTCCTCAGCTCCTTCCTACTTTTATGCGGATAATTGTAGTTATCATGGCGCTGATCACGGTGAGGGGGCGGCATGTTTGTTGGTGTACGATCGCCGTCGCGGTCGCGCACAGGGAGTATGACGGGGGAGATGACGACGCTCATTTTGCGCGAGCGGCGCGAGGAAGACGACGCGTTATTGTTGATGGAGTGGTTGTTGTTCGCTTTGTTCTGCCAGAGCATAGTACTGAGCGGGCTGGACTTCATCATGCTCCCATAATCCGTCTTATTCCCGGGTGTGGTGTCTGATCCCCAACCAGCACCGGCAACGTCGCCTTCACGGCGCTGGCGAAACGCGCCCACGTTGATGATGTCCCATCGGTTGAAGGACTTGATCTGTCTCCTCGACTCGGTGTCCGTCGAGATGTTCTGCGAATCAGATGGCGGTTCGGGATCTAAGAAGGATGCCTCGAGGACGTCATTCAGATCCACGAGCTCTGCATTGGCCATTTCGGGCGACATCGTGATCATCTTGTCTACGGAGGGCGTGACCAGATGGAAGGGCGAGGGACTGCATGGGAGGCTGGGCTGTGTTTGGGAGGCCAGGTGGCGCTGGAGTAGATGTTCGACCTGAGCATGTCAAAAGCGGTAAGACACGTGTGTCGCAACGATGTAGATAAAGAAGCAAAGAAGGCTTACACTTGCGAACGAGGGTTTTCGGCGGCGGAATCTCGGATGCGGAGACGGGATGTCTTTGTGGAGGTCATCGATGATCGCCTGACGCGTCTCCCTCATAGGAACAAAGCATCCTTTCCGTGGTCCCTGTCCAGTCGACGATACCTGGCTCGAGCTCTTCGTCGTGCTCTCCTCGAACTCATCCTGGTCGTCCGAGTCCCAAAACACCCTACCAGACAGAATATCTGCCGGTTTCGGCGAGTCGATACTCCGGCGAAACGGTCGACGGTCCCGCGGGCCCGGGGACACAGCAGGGCTCATGGTGGACATGGGGTTGATCGCAGAGACGCTAAACGGAGTATTAAACAGCCTCATGGCGCGTTCGTTGGGTAGATCGTCGTCGCCCACAAGTTCCTCGTCCGTCGTCTCTCCATCACCCTCATCCGCGTCCTCCTCGTACCCACCATCATCTACATCCGACATCTCGACATCGCTGTCCTGGCCGGGGGACGAGCTGGTCTCGACGAGGGACGCGGCATGGGCCTCAAAGTCCATGTCGAGCATCCCTTGGCCCTCCCGCAGACCGTTGGTAAACACGATCTGGCCATCCCAGCGCTCTAGCACCTCGAACTCGGGAGGCATGGCCGGCAAGCTGGTTATGGACGCCTCCATTGATTCCATATCGGAGTGATCACCGTCATCACCCCCGTCATCGGACGCGGTTGACGACGCGCCATGATCCTCAGAATCGGAAAGGTTGGCGAAAAAGAGGTCGGCGTCGAAGCTAGACTCGTCGTCGTCTTCGGACCAGCCCGTGGCAACGCCCACGTAACCGACGCCAGTACCTTTTTCATCTGCCTCATCCTCGTCAAGCTCAGCAGCGTCATCGTCTTCCTCCTCTTCCTCCTCGTCCTCGGTGGCATCGGTGTCAACGTCCATCTCGACGTCGCTGGGACCGACGCTCTTTTTGCGGGGGCGGATGACCCAGGCGTTGGACGAGTCCCTCTTCTTGGGAGCATCGTCGCCCAAGAGCTCTCTGCGGACCCGGGCACGACCTTGCATCTCGGACATGATAAACTTTTCTTCCTCGGCCTCGATGGAAGAGTCACTGTCATCAAAGCTTGAAAGATCGCTGCTAGAATCGGCCGAGGAGGACGAGGCGCGGGAGGAGATGGCAGAAGCAGAGACAAATGTGGGGAACTGGGTGACGTCGTCGTCGTCGTCGGGGTGGGTGGCGAAGGAGTAGAGATGGTCAACATCACTGAGATCGGATGATGAAGAGGAAGAGTCGTCGCTCGAGACTACCCGTCTGCGCTTGGCGGTGGCGGTGGCTGATTTTTTGAGGGGGGGTCTTGCTGGCTTAGCTGGGGGACGTGTGGATGGTTTCTTTTGCTTGGTCAACGTGGTTGCCGCGTGAGAGCGAGGGTCAGGTTGGCGGGTGGTGGGTGCGGCTTTGGGAGGGCGGCCTCTGCGCTTGGGCTGGAGCAGCTGCTGCTGTTGGGGGACGGAGACATCTGGGTCTGGGTCGCGGCGTTTTGAGAGGGAAAGTTTTATCTTGAGCGAGGGGAGGAGGGGTTTTGGAGGCGAGGGCACTCTGGGCGGGGTGGGAGCATGGAGGGCACTGAGCTGGGACATGGAGAGGGGGAGAGGGGGCTGGGCCTGGGCCTGGGGCTGGGGCTTGTTGGCGCAGGTGCACTCGCCATCGCAGACGGGGCAGATGGTGTCGTCGTCGTCGTCGTCGTAGCTTATGGTATTGGGGGGAGACGGCGGGGGAGACGGCTGTTTTGGCAGGACTGCGGGGGCGTCAGTCGTCGTCGCGAACATGGCTGCGCTGCTTACGCTGGAAACGATTTTTGGCCATTTCGTGTGGATGAACATGAGCTCGCGATTAGATCCAGGATTGCGTGGGCCAAGGGACAGCTGCAGCTCACAAGTGCCTGCAGAAATAATATTGATCCCAAAAATTGTTCACCGTCAATATTCTTGACACGTCGGAGTTTAGATCACCAATCCGTTTTCCCCGAAATTATCCAAATCCACGCAGATCGACTTCCATCCCAGTCGTGTGACCGCGACACGACTCTAATTCCAACAGAAATACATACACGGCCCGATCCACAGGTTCCCCCTCATCACCTCGAGGTCCACGCACAACCGACGTTTGCAACCGCATCGGTAGAAATTCCTCACACAAGTGGGTCGCAACCTCGAGATCCAAGGTATGGTATCCTCGTCCCCAACCCTTGCTTCTGCATCTTATTTACTACCCGACGTCAACATGGACATGTGGTCTCTCGAACCCTGACCTGTAGATGTTCTATCGATAAAATCTTATCTAATATCTCGACGCGGAGCTGCGTCGTGGCTCGTCCTTTCCTTACGGCCATGTTCCGTTCTATGCACATGACAGCCTGTTGTTACTCCGCGCGCGAGTCGTGTTGTGTCCCTGTCTGTACAATCTAAACGATATCTACCACACGACGTTTCCTCACCCTCTTTCGTAATAAGCGATCGACCAGACAATGGATGGACGTTCGTTTACATTTGCTCCCTCCCGAGTCAGAGGCCTACGCATACAATCCCTTATTCAAATTCCCACCCGACCCTGTTAGGCCTAGACTTCACCCCTCCCTCAAATTCCAATCGATCACTGCATAAATGCCATACGGAGAACCATCACCACAACGTACGAAAAGCAATGACCTCACCATAGCCAACGGCGTCCGAAGTCCTCCCAAGAAGTTCCGATTCAGAACGACATCTGACGATATGTATTCCTTCAATTTCAACACCATGCGACCACTGACCAGACCAGTCGCGCCACCGCGCTCCAGCGGTGCCGCAAGAGCCCCACTTGCAGTGGCGCCTTGGTTCCTATCAGTCCTACGTACAGGCTATGACTCTTTCTGAATTCACATGTAATATCGCTGAGGGTATATACATCCGCCGCCGTAAGCCGGGAGCGTAAACGGTAGGAATCGCACCCGAAAAAAAAATTAAAATGTAGTGCTCAAATTCAGCTTGAGTCAAAATTCGGAATCGAATACCACACTTTTGTGTCCAAAAAAAATAAAAATAAAAATAAAAATAAAACACAAAAAATGATAGATCTATGCCGTTAGCTGAAATAGGCTGAAAGCTTAAAATCTACCACCATGCCAGTGTCAGCGCCCATTCCAGCGCAGATATTCAAGAATCGATGAATTTTCCTTGCCAATGTTGCCTGGGCGGGTAAATCCCGGAAGAACCCCACCTACCTCCTCACTAGCCCTCCTTTCTACCCTCCTTCCACCACGTTAAAGTTTCGTTCCCCACACTTTCCACGGCTTCTTTTTCTCTTCACACAATGCAACGGTATATGTAGAGTATAAACTATACATGCAAAAAAACTGCCCGAGGATCCGTTATCACACGATCGCACGCTGTCAGTTGAATTCGAATTTGAATCAAGAACAAAGGACTGAGACACTGACAGGCAGAGAAAGCAGCGACCCCACGGGGTGATGCATGATGCCGAGCAAGGAGGGAGGAAAAGAAAGGACTTCTCGATCATCATGAACGAAAGAAGCGCTTTGCCCATGTGTGCCTGTCTCTTTGTCATAAGCCTCTCTTCTGCCCGTCACTTTAGCTTACATTGTTTCTACATCATTATCCCCGTCATCCCTTTCTCAGACTAGCCCCAGTCTATCCTCAGTCCTTTGACTCATTTACTATTTTAGAGATTACTGTCAGTATCTGAATCCTACTTAGACATTCTATAATACGTTATAAGCCATGCGCCTGCCCTTGTATTCGGCGTAGAATCAGCTCAGCGTATTGATCACAACCTTGACTCCATCTAATTCTCTAATCATCCTCTTCATCCCTTGCCGTGATCCTTCCTGCCAAACGTGAGGGAGTCGGGGTAATTTACCAGAGACAACGGTATCCGACGCCACACGCGCACACCTGTGTCAGTGTGATATTGGTAATGCAGGTCGGAAGGTTTCCCTATATCCACCGAGGGTTGACGTCGTCAAACGATGACGAGAAAACGTCGAAGCCGAAGCACTCCACCGATCGCAGAGGCTACATGTACAAGACTACAAATTCCTCTGAGACGTACACTTTGGTGTACACCTGTGATGGTACATGTTTACGCCGGGCACCATATAACGGTAGAAAATACTCACTATCGCGTTTCGATCCGACGTATGATGCAAATATTGTAGAACCCAAACGTCATGCACACTGATAATTGCTAATTAAGCATCGCACTAACGCATAGAACCTCAATAGCTCCGTCGATCTCAAACTGCAACGACCACGGCCATTCAGGCTCGTCTTCCTCGATCTGCATCTTCTTACTAGTGCAGGCCACCCATGTCGTGAGGAAGGCCCTCCGAATACAACACTGCTTGCGGTCCTTCTCTGAGAGAAAACATACCCCGATCATATAACTACTCACCCCCGACTTGTGCTCCGTCGACTATAGGCAGTGCTCGAGAGTGCAGTTCTTGATCTTGTAAAATCATACCGTAGATGGGCCGCCGATAGAAATACAATTCTATCAGTCGCATCAACAGAGGCAAAAAGTATTTGAATATTCCCGGTTCCTGCCTATAGCCCAGGTATGTGCACCCCCATTTCTCGAAGAGAGATGGCCGAGAATGTAGCTCTATCACGATGAAAAACGCATATCAGCCAATACTTGGACAAAAATCAATAGTCATTGTGTTTTCGGACTGTGGCGCATACGCATCGACTCTGGAGAACGGGGCCGTAAAAGGAAGCAGCCCATCTCTGACCTACAATGTAAGCATAGAAGTAGATATTTAAAGATATAAATGGATATACGGTATAATGGCATTCCGGGAGGCGGTACAACCCCTTGTGTAAGGGGAATTAAAGTGTAAAGGGTTTGAAAGGGATGCAGGCGTTAGCACATCCAAAGCATTCAGGTTCATATGGAAAGTGAAGTATTGACGAAAGATTATTCACACCGCCGCTCCCTGTGTTGCTCTGCGACCAACAAAGGTGAATGGCGTGGCATTCGGGTTCAGAGAGGCGTGCAATGTTGCTTGATCTTCCTTCGGCGAAGAGGTTGGAGGACGTGGAGAGGTCACTCCGTCGACAGGTCCAGTGGTGCGTTTGAGGGGTGTGAACTCAATCGCATCGGCATTGAGCGTCCTGGAAGAGTTGGTAGAGGTCGTCTCGCCGTTGTTTGAATTAACGGGAGGCTCGTCGTCAGAGCCAGGGTCCCGTAGTGTTAAAAAGGACTTTGTTGAGCAATCCACGAGATCACCATCCGCTGTGGAGGATAATATGGGTTCCATTTTGTCACCGCTTAGCACTATCGAAGACAGTGAACTGTGGCGGGCCTGTGGTGTCGTAGATGGAGTCGGCATCGCAAGCGACGACGACCTTTTGATGATGGGAGATGACGGCTGGAAAGGAGCCGCACCGATGTTCAACAGATGCACTTTTGCCCTAATGCCGGGCCGTGGCTGGAATGTAGGCGACAACGGAGACAGTCGCGGAGGTGAAGAAATCTGTGCATTCCCTGGCGAAATAACTGGTGTTTCCGGCGGTGTCATCAGGTCGAACGTATGCAAACTCGGCAACCTCGACCTCAGCTCAAGCCCGCTTACACCCTCAGCAGCTTGAAGCTCCTCGGCCAACTTCGCCTCTAGCCCTGCAAGTGGTGAAGCTGGGATTACCGGGCTATTAAATTCCGTCGTCGGGGTCATCAGACCGCTGGGATCTTTCATCGCACTCGATGACATTGGACTTGACTTCGGTAATTCGATTTTCAGGTCGCAAGGGACGGTGTTTAGAGACGCAAAAGAAGGAGGTGGGCTGCCATGCGGCTCGTTCGGAGGAATAGGCGACCAGTGAAGAGGCGTATGATTATCGAGTGATCTGGGAGGCTGGCCGCCGCCCGAACTCTGATTCTGCAGGGAAGTTGTGGCTACCGGTAGCTCCAAAACTTGGAAAGGGTCGATATCGTCGACCAACTTTTCACTGGTTGACGGCTGAGCAGAAGGAGCATCACGTAAATCGAGCTCCGCCTTCAGGAAACTCTTGATACGCGACATCGATGGTCTTTTAGAAGGCTCTAAATCCCAACACGACCACACGAGATCTCTAAACTTTTCCGACATTCCATAAATATGGGCATCAGGTAACCTGGGTTTATTTCCATTGAGGATGGCGTGCGATACACCAAGATCCTTTAGGTCCATGAAAGGGACCTCTCCGGTATAGATCTGACGACTTCTCAGCTGGTCCAATGACGCAACGAGGGTTGACAACTTACCTCTAGGACCGTACATCCGAACGCATACACGTCTGCTGCTGTAAAGTCCAACTCCTTCCAGTTAGAATCTTCCTGTATTTCGAATTTTACTAGCTCCGGTGCTTGCCACCGACGTGTTCCTTCTCCGGAATAAGACCGGCTTTCAAGACGTTGAGAGCCAGAAATAGACGAAAGTCCAAAGTCAGCAAGATAACAACGTCTATCATCCGATACCAAAATGTTGACCTGGGAATAGTGAGGAGTAGATTTAGGGTGTCTCGTCATCTAAAAAACTCACTGCTTTGACGTCTTTGTGGTAGATAGGGGGAGCGAATTGATGTAAATAAGCGAGCCCGTTGGAAATCTCGAAAGACTATTAACATTTTGAGATTCGAATACAACGATGGCGAGGTCAAATGAATAATTGGCTCACCGCCATCAACCGATCGTGCTCAGGGTGTAATTCCAGAAATGTACGTAGGTTCCCGTTATCCATCCAAGGAGATATTAGCATGAAGCGATGAACCTTGCTGGCGCCTAGGAGAGGGAGAATATTGGGGTGTTTAAGCCTGCTCCACAAAAGCAGTTCACGAAAGAAAGCCTAATAATAACCAAGAATAAGCATATTTGACCTGATGACCACCAAAAATCCCACCTTTGACTTTCTGGAATGGTCTTCTTTTGCAGAATATTGACGTAGAATTTTTAGGCACACAGGAGTATCGTTAACTGTCGCTTTGGCAATGTCCTGTGGATTGTGAGCTAAGAATCAAATATATAGCTTATCGGTCAGCTTTAAACCTACAGCAAATGCGCCGTTTGTGGTGTGGTACTCAACAAATTTTGGGATTTCTATGTTATGGAGAAAAAAAGAAGGAGGTAATATTTGAGTGGGCTTGCCAAGGTGTAATTGGCGTCGAGACACAATAAGCTTGTAATCGTCTTCAATCTCGGGGTTGGTATATTCCTGGGCAGCTCTCAGCAGGTATTTGACAAATCGAATTGATATCCAATTGGGCACACCATCTGCAAGAGTTGAGAGATACAGCTTCCCCATTGTTGACTCGCTGAACAACGAGCACGGATAGCCGCCCATTCATCTTTCATGGGCAACACAGCCCTCAGCTCATGTGTCGAACTTGGATACGGTACCGTATCACCTGGGCCCGATGCCGACAGAATCTGTCCGCCTGCAGATGTAATCAAAACCACATATTCCACAAGCTCGACGTCTGTGGGGCACTGCACAAGGTAGCCTCTCGGCAAGACCGCATTGAGGTCGCGCAGGAGCTTTGGGTTTCCCCTGAATACTAAGGCTATATGTTGCACGCCTTCAACAACGTTAGAAGGGCTGTATAAATTGTAAGCAGTGATCAGAGCAGATAATTGAAGCGCTTACGCGTCATTAGCACCCCAGATCCGAATTATCTCCAAGACGCGATAGCAAGATTCAGTTTCACGTCCAAGAGCCGCTGTCACACTCTCCAAGTAGTGAAATGGCAACGGGGTATCAATAGGCAGAGTCTGTGTGGAGAATCCATCCATGGGGTTAACGCAATGAGCTCGACGCTATCGGAATGTGAGTCATTTCGGGAGTTTTGACTGGCTTCGAAAGGTTATCAGCACGCGGCTACTGCTCAGAAATTTTGAAGTTCGCGGACGCGAGACCAAAACTTCGAGTAGGTCATAATATAGTGCAAAAGTGTCTGCAGCTGCAAAGGAGCGGCAAATCGTCAGCGCAATTCGGTGGAAAGATAAAATAAGCGCTCGTTGTTTGCATCAAATTCTGGCATCTAGAATCTACACCAACTTTGTGATCTAATAATCTCTTATGTATTATCTTTCAGATCCCAAGTCTGTATAATACAAGGGATGACCCATTTATTTGTTTCATTTCTTCTTTCCACTATCAGATGCTGATTTCTACCACAAGCCTAGCTCCCACCACCTTCCTCAACTCAAAAAGAAAAGAGAAAGGTATAGGATGGTACATAACCGCAAAAGGAAAAACGAGCGTAGGAGGTGAATGATGGGAAGGGAAGGGGTGCAGATAGGACAAGATACAACCATGACAACAGCGAGGAGGGTGCGAGGTTAACGGGTGGGAAGGTATAAAAGAGGTGAGTAAGTACGCCGGGAGAGAAAGAGAGTTCTGAACCAATTAAACGTGAAAATGGATGGGATGTATCTGTATAGGTGTTGCTGTAAGTCAGTCGTGCTGGAATTCGTATGTCCATGCGTAGATGTAGTGTCGTCTCGTCTATCCCGCAGAAGCGGGCTTTCGTTGCTGGATGATGGCAGCGATGAGGATCAGCGCGCAGGGTCACAGATGAGTAGTTCAACATCTGTTTCATTATGCAGCGCTATACAAAAAGAGATTGTTTGTCGCAGCGATCTGATTTGGGCAAAGTGAGATGCAAGGTCTGAAACGAGGTAAAGTTGAAACATACAGCAATTGTATTCTCCCTAGGATGCCAGCTCGCGTGCAAGATCTTTTTGTTGAAGTCAAGCGTGTCAAGCTGCATCGCATCTCTCAAACCTCCACCTCGCTGTCCATTCTTCATGCCTGGTTTCCCAGCAAGTGGTCCCCCGATCTTCTTGGCCTTGAAAGCCGACTTGTCGGCCTGAAGGACGACGTCATTCACCGTATCTGTGTCGTATATCCGGAAGTAGTTGTGGTAGGATCCGGTCAACACATGCCTAAACACATGGTACGTTAGTTTCTTTTATCTCCGGAAACAGAATGTGGAATCAACATACTTGTCGTCGCCTCCCCAAACACATTCGAACTTGTCGAAAATGCAATCGTTCTCATATAGATCACAGAGCTTCCCACGAAGATGGTCATGGATAGGAATAGTCTTCACTGGCCGCGAATCCATGTTAACGTCCCAAATCTTGAGATTTAGGTAGTCACGAGCGAGGATGTATCGCCCATCATGGCTGAACTTGACATCCGAGATGGATGAAATGATCTCTGAGAAGAAAGAGCGCGAAGTTGGATCTTCCTCCTCTTCGAAACCTAGTTGGCCATATTTAGAAGAACACATCATGGCATGAAGAATGGCACAAGTCAGCTCACATTTTGCGTGAGAATCGCACAAAGCCGAGTCACGCATGTCCGCGAGCTTGATGTTGCTCTTTGAGCTTGAATACATGAACAAATTGCAATGAGAGGGGTGGAATTCGGTAGCGGTGATGACTTCGGTCAGCTCTTCCATATTGACCGGTTTGATGTCGACGATGTCTACGAAAATAAGGGTTAAGCATTGAAGGCACGATCGGGGAGCAATTGTAACATACTAAAGCTCTGGTCACTGATGTTAAGGTTCCAAAGGTTGATGCGGAGATCGTCGGCGGAAATGTAAGTCTCTTGATCAGAATTGACAGAAATGGAGTGTATATGATACGCGTGTGCATTGGCATAGACCTTGCGGGGAACAGCAGCGATAATGTTATCCTGCTGTGCCATGCGAGGAAGCCTTAAATGGCCAGGATTGGTTGGAGGTGGGAGGGCTCGTTGGCCATCGTAATGATTGGATTCGGACACGACTCTCAGGGATTTCTCGAAAACTTTCCAGAGTTTAATTGTTTTGTCTGTCTCACTATGTCAGATTCGATCGGGTAACAAGAACAAGGAACCACACCATTTGTTGACAACAAAAAATGTGCCGAGTTTTGTCGTCTGCACCACCGAATCTTGTTGATCTTCTCCTCAATTTCCAAGGACTTGAGATAATCAAACTCGGGTTCGTGGGATTGGAACTCGGTGTAGAACTTGTACTCGCAACCTTTTTTCTGTTAAATTTCGCAATCGCGATGATTGTAATTGAGAATTGAACGTGAATTTTCAGGGGTGGGAGAGAACGCGAAAATAAGCAAGCAACATAATCAGAAGTATAATCAGCATGGCACCCAAAGGAAAGAAGACGCGCGATAGATGCGATAGAGGATTGTGGCAACACTGACTGATTCATTCCGTTCAAATAGAACGACACGACCACCCTTGTCACCGGTAGCGAGATAGTTGCCTGTGGAGTCGAACTCAACGGTAGATATGATGTCGGCTGATGGCAGGGCATGTGTGAGCGGGCATGGGACACGCATGTCTCGGTGCTGTAAGATCGGTATAAATACGAACCTTCAGTAATGTCTTCAACCTCGCCCTTGTCACCGAAGCACTGGGCAAATCGCCATCCTCCTGAGCCTGAGGGGTCTTCCATGGATGTGAAGGTGTGGGTCACGCTGGTTGATGTATTTGAGGCGCTGTCTGGTGGCGTCAAGAGTCTGATAACGCGATAATAGTAGCAGGGAGTCGGTAATATGTATCGCAGGAATACGGGAGTGACGGCGAGCTGGCGATGGTGGCGAAACGATGGCACGAGCAGGGCACAAGGGATTGCTGAGCAGATTGCTTATGTCAGCCGGTGTTTGGACGGGTTTGGTGAGCAAGTCCGACATTGCCCTCAAACCGAAACCACACACACCCAAGTCAGACTCCCGCCATGGCCATCGCACCTATCACCGGCATGCTCAGAAAACGTTTCTGGATTGACATCACCTGTAGCCTGGGTCTTGGAACAGCTGCTGGATACGCTTACTGGTATGTTTCACGCGTTTTTTCTGGGTCGTGCAACTTCCTTACATGTCACTCAAGGTACGGCTTCCATCTCAAGGCTTGTAAGTCGTATGCTGCGACCTACGACAACAATGCACTGACCCATGGACAGTGGAACGCCAGGAGAACTTTTACATCAGGCTGGAGAGGGAGAGAGCCGCCACCACTGGATCGTCGTAAAACTAGGCTGACGCCAGTTGAAAACCAGCAATGCATATTATATCCGTGCACTTCCGAAGAAATAAATACCGTATTATAAGTCTACTTTGTTATCTGATCGTCACTCCAAGCCGCTTCAACTCCTCACAGCTTTCCACCACTTCGTTCTGAATGGCACGAACTTTCTCCCAGTCTGTACCGATTCCGAACAGGCCCACTTCCTGTTCCTTGGCCCGCTCCTTGCGGTCCAGCCCCCGTTGGCATTGCACGTAGAGGTTTTGAGTATATGTCTGGTCAACGGACTTTTCAAAACTCGAAACTGCCGGCCCACGTTTTGCCACCTTTTCTGGGGACTGTCCAGCACTTCCAACAGCCTCCGCACTGTCCCGTGCAATTTCAGCACCGATGACAGGGTGCCCAAAGAATTCTGCCTTGTTGACGTGATAGCGAACCCCATACCCGCCAGTCTGCCTCTCGTGATTGTATCTGGCGGAAGGCTCAAATGAGAATCGCGGATCTGGTACTGGCGCCGTTCCGAACATATTGGGTATCGCAGAGATGAATGAAAATGCAAATAGAATGAGCAGAGGCATAAGTTGAATCCATAGTGACCGTGGTTCTGTAGCGCCCTGTTGTTGATGATGGCGATGTTGGCCACCCATACGAGTCGTTCGGAAGCCTCCAGAACCAAATGTTGTCGTGAAAACTGTTAGAGAGCAATGAGTTGCTTGTTTGTACACGATCGGATCACAGCCATATACCTGGTCCACCCCCAAAGCCAGCTCCACCAAACGTATTCCCCCCGCCAAAGAACATGTTGAATAGGTCTTCTGGACTAATTTCCCCATCAAATGAAGCTCCTCCGCCAAATGGACTAGCTGAAAATCCTGGTGACCGTGAAGGCATACCACCGAATCGGTCCTCCGGGTCACCACCACTTTGATCATAAACGGCGCGTTTCTGCGTATCTGGAATTAAAGAGCATCAAGAAATGCATTGCAGTATCCAGAAAAAGCACAACGCACCTGATAAGACCTGGAACGCTTTAGAAACCACTGCAACAAACGTTAATTCTGCTGTTGTCACATTAACGAATAATAAAATACATTTAAATGCTTCGTCGGCACCAGGTGCTCCATTCTTGTCTGGATGCAGCGCGAGGGCCAACTATTTATCGGTTGTTGGTTAGAAACTTGTCAAAATAAATTTGGAGAGGCGTACCTTGCGATAGGCCTTCTTAATTTCCGACTCATCACAATTCCGCTTCACGGCCAATATCTCATAATATTCCGTGGTCTTGCACGACCGCACCCTCTTCACCACTGCACTCTGCTCTGCCGTATACTCCCTTTTCCCGCCACCCATACCATTCGCTGTCCCATTACTCTTTACATCGTTCGAGCTCGAGCTGGCCGAGTGCGCGCTAAATGGATTTCTGTGCTTAGCTCCAGAGGCTGATGGATGTTCCTCTGTGGATGTAGATGTAGATGTCGAAGGGTCCATCTCTGGGGTGGCATTGATGGACGCAAGCAGCTTCAAGGCCTGTGGGTTTTCGAAGAGGGCTATGGACTTTTGGCAAAACTTGCGCGCAGAGGGAATGTTGCCCGCATCGTAATGTTTCCTTGCAATAGCGAGGCATTTTACGGCTTCATCTTTGTTGCTCTCCATAGATATAGGCAAAAAGTGTGAAAGGAGGCGAGCGATTCGTCCAAGGACACGGATGTCGAATGGACGTGGTGAACCAAGTAACCGAGAGAACTTATCGCTTACGTACTAACTCCGGACATGGGAAATTAATAATTGACAGGCTTATGGCTTAAGTAGATAACAGACTTGTTTCCTCCTTTACTAATGCAATTGCAGACCTCATGGGCCCCGCCAGAGGACGAGCCCAACGAGCTCGCGCGTTTCAGGCAAGAATGGCTGGCTGAGTTGCGCAGCAGAAAGACTGTTGCAGGCACCCCTGGTACAGCCACCGCCCAAAATGACCCAGGAATAGACGCCCAGGATCACAATTCTAGTAAGGCTGTCTTTCAGTCTGCTGTCACTTATACACGAGGGCTACACAAGATTAATGGGTCCTCACCAAGAGCAGATGATGGCGCATCTACTACATACACCGCTTCAGTTCACCTGGCTACGAATACTCTCCCTGTAACCCTTGAATCTGCACTCAATATTTACCGCAAGGCCGTTCAGAAGGAGCAGAGTGGTGACCTTGACGATGCACTTTCTCTTTACCGCCAGGCATTCCGCATGGTATATCTGTTGTTGGCAGCCACGGATGACAGCATGCTCATCTCTCTGTGCAGGATGCCCATGTGGACAGTGTGTACTACAGAGAGGAAGCACTAGCTGCCATTGCTGCAGTACAGCAGGACCCTCTGCACACGTCCACTGACTCTGATACATTGGTTGAAGGGCTTACGGCGAAGATACAGACTTCCTTGATTGTCAAGCCCACTCTAAGGGCTACGACTCAAGCCTTATCCATTCTACTTGCCGGTTTCCCAGCTAATATCTCATTCGAGCCGGAGAATGAGGAAGAACCTGTACATCTTCAGAAGGTTCCGGACGAGCTTGTGGTGATGTTTCTTCGGAAGCTCGATACAACTTCAATCGAACGTTTTGCTTCCGTTAGTCGGAAGGCACGGATTATTGCCTTAGATTCGGGAATCTGGAGGTATTTATAAAGCAGTTTTTAGACAGTACACTTTCTTCTCATTTCTCTATCTACAGGGAGTTGGTTGGGGCTACGTACAACCCCCCTCAGGTAGCCGATGTTACGGAGTTAACCGCAGTCCTGGAGCGTTGTCTTTACGACTATAGGCGCGTCTACATTGAGCACCCCCGTGTCCGCATAGACGGTGTATATATTGCAACGTGCCATTATATGTAAGTCTTTAACCGACCGACTCGTATCACTGCTGATTTCACGGACTAACATAGCCGCCCGGGCCTTAGTGAGAATCCGTGGTCCAATGTGTGTAACTTCGTTTCCCTTAGTTGACGATCTGCCGATGCATATTTGCAGATGAACCACTTGATTACCTATCACCGATATCTGTGAGCAATTTGCCTTTTTCACTCAAGATGAAATTCAAGGTCTTTTCAGCCGTTTCTTCTCCAATGGCCAAGTCTTATCTTTGCTTACAAACGAAGAAAAGTCTCCGCAGGAAGTGATACCCATCCTCAAACCCACGCTTCGCATGCAGGTGATTGGCGTTCTCCCCTTTCACTCTCCTAGTTCTAATAACAATGCTGCAGGGGTTACAAGTAGGAACGTGGCACCTAACCGACACCACAATCCAACTCTCCAACCTTCTCGATGGAAGCGGGCGTTTCCCTCTCCCCACAGATGACCCTCATACTGTCCATCATTCGCCCATCGTCGAGAGCAGCCGTTACACTTTCGTTATGACCCTTGGACTCGTCTCAAAACCGACTGGTCGATGGAACAAAATGCATATTGTGGCCTACAACTCCGTGCACCTCGAGTCCGGCGATGTGCATCCAGTCGCATTAAAGCATGAGCGGCCATACTGGTTTTCAAAAGTCCGGTCTTACAGTGCATTTTGACGATTCGAAACAGAGAGATATCCTTTCTAATTATAAGCCGTTCGGGTGTTTGTACAGTATACAGTGGAATTTGTTTGCACCATTTCAATCGTAGTGCCTCCGTCTATGAGCGGCACACCCATTCTCAGCCTCAAGAAATAAATACCCGAACGTCGTATGAACGGCAATTAATACAATATAATAAGATAAAGCGTCACTGCATCGGGAACTCGAGCACTAAACTACACCCAACTTGCCCAGGGCCACTGCCGTGGCACGCCTCCTCTTATTCCCTCTCCTGATCTCATTCAAATCAGCCTCGACCTCGGCATCTTTACAAGGACCCAGTTGTGTCAAACTCTTCCCCAACTGACCAAAAACCTGCTGGCCTCCACCATTACCTTTCGGTCTGCGTCTACCTCCCGTTCCACCTGCGCCGCCGCCTGGTGGAGCCGCGGGCGCGGTAGAACTAGTCAGAGGCATTGGGAAGGGTGAGGGCAACTCATCAACTGAGAGGGAGTGAGGGTTGAGGAGAGGACCAGAGGTTATCGGAAGGGAGGATATGAGACCGGAATGGGGCACAGAGGAAACGGCGGGTCCGAGGGGTGTGGGTGGTGGGGACGTGCCGAGTTTGTTGCGAAGCTTGCGTGTGATGTGTGGGCGCGAAGAGGAGTCCATGGCCGCATCTTGAGAATGAGGAAGTGAATACGAAGACGATGAATAGACAACAGGAGAGCTCACCGCCCGAGGTCCCCTCACCCTCTTTCTCCTCGCGCGCACGCCTTCGTCTCTCTTCAATACCCTCTAATAAACGTTCCCTTACCCGCTCGCGTCCTTTTCGCCATTCTTCTTCAACGCGCTCTTGCTCCTCGTCGTAGGCATTTTTAGCGCAGTCGAGTCCATGTCGCTCTTCATACTCGGCCTGTGCAAGAAGGGCACCACGTTCCATTGTGATAGGGAGGAGTCGAAGATTATAAAGTGGTACATGGTCAGGATGGGTGGATAGCTGAACTACCGTATCCTGAAGCGCGGATATAGATTCAAGAAGGTAACGCCCGCTGTTTTTGCGATTCAGTGCTATGATATATACTTAGACGAAAAAAGGGCTCACTCGTTTTGCCGATCACTCATTTCCTTGCCTAGTTTCCCCACGAGTTCTCTTCGTCGCTTCTCTTTCTTTCCATCATCTGTTGCTAATGAGTTTTATGCTCTTACAAACGCAGATGTATACTCGCCGTGATGCGAATGGTGTATCCGTGAGCTGCTTGGATGACTGTGGTGACTCTGAGGGTAAGACTGGTGAGAGTAGATATCAGGGGCTGTAGAGCCTGGAGGTGGCTTGAAATGAGTGCTTGAGTGCGATGATTGAATGTGGTGTGATGAAGATGGGTATGGAACAAGAAAGAGGCCTTGCTGAGGGGGTGCCATGGCGGGGTACTTGTGAACAAGAAATCACGCCCGCCTTGTCGGCTTGTCGCGGGCCGGCTTATGGCATGGTTGCATCATCGTTTAACACTATGTACAACTGAAGACTTGTATATATTTCGATCAACGAGCTTACACCCATGTCTTCGGCACTGATTTTGCGATACCTTACCATCATCGTTACTTCTATTATCCTAATTGTCGTCGCAATAGTTGTACCTGGTCTTCCAAGACTGGGTGTCTGCATTGCGGCCCTGGGTTGGGATGTTAGAGACAAATCTGATGACCATCATATGACTACGTTCAACAACTGACTTGAAGACAACTTGGGAATTGCCGAATGACGACGACGAAGAGGCTGCAAATGGACATGCTATTTCGGGTGTCATAGCGAGAGAGCGGCCATGTGGTTCGAGGCTAAGAATGAGCTTCCATATATTGAATACAAGACATACTGAGAACTGCATCGTTCCCCTTGGCTGGCCCCTTGAAATAGAAGTACAAGCGACTCTCCGCGACATCGCTAAACATCATGTTCTTTCCCCGCTCTCACTCCGACAACCCTGACAGTGAGTTAGACGATGCCCATCATTTTGTAGTCTGGCTGCCAGAACCGGAATGCAGTGGGGTTCTGAGAATGCTTCCAACCATGATATGACTTAGCGTCTAAGGGTGTGAAATAATATTTCGCAGCCATGCCATTTTAATGGCCGATCGGACGCACGACTGGCTGCAGACATTAGTACGAGGGAGCTCTTTGAAATCCATGTTGTAGAATCCAACTTGGTAAATATGGGTAATTCAATACGCCACATACGCCACACACAACAACGGGAAGCCAGCATACAAACCTAGCCAGAACACGATATTACCTAAAAGTTTGTTCCGTTTTACCATAGGTATCCGACTGACGACAATCATTGGAATCTGCACGATCTGAAATAAAGAGTCATTGAGGGCATGTGTTGCCAAGGCACGAACATGACTAGCCTGCAGAACGAAAAGATAGAATCTGTATGAAGCATAGGTAAGCCTAAAGATGTCATAAAATGTATTTCGTCGTCATCATACCTAAATTTCTTTGTTACAATGACCATGACAAGCTCGTGCACGGAGGCGCTTAGAAGAAAGGTCAGGAACATAGCCCACGTTCGCGATAATCCATAACCTAGGATAGTAGGGGCATATACATGTCGTAGGAGGAACGTATGTACGGGTTTGTTCCACTTCCTCGAGAACTCATCCCATGATGTAGAGTTCCACCTGTGTTTTGAAACAGTCAAGTCAAATGCGTAACTGTCATATGAGGGCATCCATACTGTGCGCCGTGGTGAATCAGAAAATATGTACTTCCTTGTATTAAGAATACAGGAACGTACCCAATCTTCATAAAATTGCCGATCAGCGAAACTTTGTAGATTAGCATCAGTGCGGTGTTTTCAGAATAAGTCAGCTCACTAAGAAAGCTCCGCGAATGCGTTACATATACACTCTGAAGAACTTAGGTTGTGAAAAACACGCATTAGGACAGGGAACTCACCGAAGATGATGAAAAAAAGAAGCAGATACGCCATCATGAATGGTAGTGCAAGGTCAAGTAGTGCTCGTAATACCGAATGGTTCGAAGTGGGTGTGTAGGGCAATATGAACGTTTCTGTCACCGTGTATAGAAGCGCGAATGTCCCAAAAGTAGCAACCTGAAGTACAGTTAGGTGACAGTGCAATCCGTTAATGACAGAAGGACCGTACAGTCTTCTCGAATACATAGATTGGTCGAATCCTAGATATTTCTTTCAGGTGACGATGGCCATCTTGGCAGAAACAAAGCACATACTTGTCAGTTCTGGGGTATTCCAGCTCGTAGACAAGTGTTGGGACGAGTTGATAGAGAGCAAAATTCTTGAGGGAGATATTGTGGGGCCACGTCACATAAGCGGGTCCAGGGCTTGTTAACTCGCTCTGAAGCTCAGAGTACTCGTTGGCTAGTTCCGCAATATGTGGCTCTGGATGATCGACTAATGGATGAGGCACAAAAGAAGGACCTGTACGCCCGTCGCCCGCCCTCTGAGTGGAGATATCTGTGACCGAAATATTGCCATCGGTGGCCTGAGATACCTTAGCAAGACGTCGTCGGAGGGCGCTCGCTGTAGCGGTATCGGTGTATGATGTCGTCGAACCTTCGGGTACATCTGGAGTCCCTGGAATAGCATTTGGTGTATTTGCAAGCGACTCAGAGCCAGTACTCGCTGCTGCTTCTGCCTCAATACGGCGTAGCTTGGCCTCGTGTAAAGCACTTTCCCAGCCACCAGCTGACTCTGTTGCCCGGCGAAGCAGTTCGAGAGTCTTCTCACTTTGTATTGTCGCTCGTTGAAGCTGACCATTGACTGTCATGTAGGAGTGCATCTTCATGATCATGACCTGAAAAAGACCTTGAGAGTATAGTATCGGTGTGCAATGCTACACTCACGAGTGAATGCAGCGTCAGAAAGCCTGATTGGACCCACGGCCATCTCCTAGAATAACAAGTCGGTCCAACCGGAGTGGAGACGATGCACTGTTCGTCAACTTACCGGTTAAATGTCCATGTAATTCCAGCACAAAGGATTGACGTTTGAAAGATGTGCTGAATGAACATGCCCGTCCAGTAATATCTAATCCACCGCTTCTTCAGAGCAAGCGCAAAAGGAACGCACAGCCCTGTGCTCAAGACTAAGACCGCGTCACTAAGGGCAAGCACCACTAAGTCTTGAGAAAACATGGTCGCGAATGCAAGATTGAGCGGGCGACCGGTCGCCTCTATGCCACGCACATACACGCGCACCGTGAAGATGAAAATGGATATCCAAAACAACGAGAAGAAGCCCTGTGGAGGTTATAGTTGATAGAAGTTCAAAGACATTGTGGCAACGTACTCGAAACTCATTTGTGCCAGACGACTCATTCGTTATGTCAAAATGAGACTTTCGAGGCGCGAACGTAATTAATGCGCGTAATTTCTTCGTAGACTTGGAGCGATATGGTTTTGACACGTATAAAGTGCCTCCGGACGTCTTGAAACCTCCGCTATTTGTGCGATTCGAAAGAGGTACTGCCAGTGGTGCCAGGGTCGGTTGAGCCATAGTGGAGGTAGTCAAGTTCTGCAGGCGTGAAGATTATATGTAGCGCAGAGCTCGGAGTATGATATATATACGCCCGTCCGGCAGGGTAGATAGGCTTTGCAATCAATGTGAGCACAGCTGGTGGATTCACTCCAAAAGTTGATTCGTCATATATGTAATCACGAATTCAATCACTCCGGTTCAAGTTGGTACCCACGTAAAACAAAGGAAGCGGCTGTCATTACATTAAAAAGTACAGGAAATATGATAAGCTATGCTACCCCTTCAAAACGCCATCCCGGGATATATATGAAGGTAGGCGATCTGCAAGGAGTAAACAATCACTCTGGCCGCGTAGTTTAACGTTCAAACGCTTGGAAGTGAGCGAAAGACGTAGATATTGTCACGGCGAAAGAAAGACGCTAGTGCCAAACAGTAATGCAAGGAGAGGAACATAAGATCAAGCAATTGCATTGGTATTGTAATTGGTGAGCTTTGACACGGAGACAGGGCCAAATTTTTCTCATAGCCTTGTATTTATAGTTGACGGGCTTGGATTTGGTCTTATTAGGAAGCAAAGACAAACATGTGCTAATGAATTTTAGCATTGTTTGCCAACAATTCGCCAGGCGCCTCCTAGGTCGACATTCCTCTGAGTACTGAGTGTATTCTATTTTTCGAAATGTCCGCACGAAGGGTTTCAGAGAAGCAAGTAGAGGTTCCAAAAAACCCTCATTACATAGATTTCGAGAGATCAGATGGTAAAGCTGCAAGGTGGCCCACGAATACGACACGAGTTGTCGACTCAGCTGGAGAGGTTAATTACTTCGAGCCCTTGACTCTTGGACGTGCCCCCTCGGTACGATGGAGGTTAGGCGTTGCGCAGGGAATTGCAGCGGCATGTGGTATGCCAGGTGACCTTGAAGTCTGAAAGTTCCTTGTCCCATTAATAACGCGTCTCTTTCAGCTAGCCCCTCTTACATTCTTAGAAGCTGGCCAGCAGGTTATGCCTTCTTTGACCATAACAAGGGACGGCCAGACAATCCAAGACATGACTTGTATCTATATGGTAATGTTCTTGATTCCATTGCATCAAGATAAAAGGCTTACACCTCGACAGGTGCTAGTTCAAAATTTCGATCTGTTAACGAGTTCATCCCACATGCGATATGGCTCTATCAAAACGTCGAAATGGATACCTCCAAATGTCAGTGCAAATACTGCCAGAAGCTGCCTCAGCGAGAAGTTACCAAGTCGCATGCACCGGGCATCATGCAGGTTACTCATAACACCCCTTCACCTTCTCGCCCCAGACCTGGTCGAACTAAAACCATGCGTGAGACGGTGATGAAGCGTGCTCACGACAAAGTCTACGCATCTGTACAAAAAGCGCCTATCCCAGCTATCTCGAAGTCTCCCAATGTTCACAAGACCACAATGCTGGTTGAGCGCAACTCAGATCTTAGAGCAGTATCGGCAAGTACAACGATGAAGCTGCGACGATGGTTCAGGACGGGTGAATTGTTATGGTGTGCCTTGAACCATCCGGTAGAAGGCCCAGGCGATACGGCAATCCGGTTTTGGCCAGGCCTGGTTGACGAAGTGAAGCTCAAGACCAAACCAGTACCAAGAGATCCAACAGAAAATGGAGATGCGGGGGGCGTTGTTCCTATAGGCATCGACGACAGCACTTCTTGGGGCATTTCCCAGTCCACGGAGTATCGAATGCACTTGCTCGCTGTAAATCATACATACCTCGTATCCGACGACCAAGTACTTCCCTACCAGGCACATGTTCCTCCAGACGATCTCATTGGTGCACTTAAGGCCTTTCCAACTCGACTTCTCAATTTCGATCGTGCGGTGATGTCAAATTTCAACCCATGCCCCAAAGAGGGAAGCGCGAGGTTTGACGAAGCAGTTGCCCCATATGCGATGGCTGTTCAAATTGGATCAACACTCTCTGGCTACTGGTCTCTTACCGATGAATGGGCTTTTGAATATCACCTAAGCCCAGACGTGCTTCCTCCGTCTATTTCTATCCCACCCCGCCCCAAATCAACGCCGTCTTATGCGGCGAGTTTGTCCGCCGCTATTGAAGCAGCGGGCCAGCACAACGAGCAAGCAAATCTCACGATCTCGCCAGGTCCCTCTTCATCCCTAGGATTCATCCCACAACAGCCGTATGCCAGTGTCTCCGGACCAACGTTTGGCACGTCCAATTTCGACCCACAGCGCTTTTCTGAACGCATCATCGGAAAAATGGCCTCGCCATCTATGCCAAAGACCTCACCATATACACAGATGCGATTCCAGGGCATGTGGTGGGGTGCAGAACGCATATGGACGGATGAGTTTGTTCGTTTGAAGGTGCCACGAAAATGTGTCGCCCCACTTGGAGCAGAAAATATCTTACCACCGGCTGGGCCAGGGAAGTCTGTTCGGGCTGATTGGACAGGAAACTTCGATGAAATAGGAGCAGGTTCTCGCGGTGTGTTCATGAGGTTGGATGGCCTATTCGTTGTTGATGCCGCGCAAAATGATGGGACAACAAGGAAAGAAGTTCGGGCAAGTGGCATGTTGTATGAGCTAGTCGACCTAGATTGGGAGGAAGATTCCGCAGCAGATTCCATGGCGTCGGAGAGTAGTACGGGGGGGTTGGCTCCCATGGATTTTGTTCCTGGCCCATCTCCACTCAACCCACACATACCTCCTCACCCTAGTCTGGAGCCTGTGGTACCCGTAACTACCCAACCACAACAGGTACCTCCAAACCCGTTGGCCTCCGCTTCCGAGCAATCTCATCCTCCACGCCCGCATTATATCATTCCAGAGCCTCCAACAGGCTACAAGTTCCGACCCATCGTCACCGAAGGACATGAGGCCGTCATTTCCCTGAGCCTCATTAGCGGACGATACTATTCCAAAATATTGTCACATCCTTTGTTGGAAAGTGCCGTGAATGCAGCGTTTGAAAAGCCCTCACTCGTTGAAAATAACAACCTATGGGCACTGGAGGGCCTTTCTGCTGGTTTCCATAACTCCGTGGATCCGATTCAATACAAAGCCACACGAATAAAAATGGTGGAAGATGCGGACGAGATCTCACTGGAGGAATTGGAAGCCCACAAACAACGACGGATCAATGACCTTGATGAGTTGGTGGTTGATGAGTTGGCGGTTGATGAGTTGGCGTATCCGGATGCAATGGACGTTGATCATTGAATAGACTGAACATTTTTGGAGAAAATGTAATTTGCTATGTAACTCGCTATGGAGGTTGACAACCTCACGCACTTGTAACATGTTGTACGACTTGTGCGCTTGACGCATGTCTAGTTAAATCAGACTTTATCACAAATCATCACGATCAAAGTCCGACTCAACTTCACAACCAAACTCTCATCTGCTCGGACTGGTGTCATTTTACCGCAGCCGCGCACAGGGTGCAATCCCAGTTCACAGCTGTTCGAGGAACCGTCGGTGTCGTGCCTACGCTCGCTGCCTCATACCCTGCTCTTGTGACGTTTTCGGCCAGTGGCAGTGACTTCGGCGGTTCCTCCAAGAGTAGTCTTCTTCATTACATTCTTTTATTCTTTCCTCCCCCATGGCTTCGAAGAGCTCCCCTGTTGGTAGCTCTTCATCCAAGGTAGATCCAACGCTTCCGCCTTCGCCGTCAAGCTTGAGCGCGAGCTCCGCTTCCTCGCTCAAGTTCTCTCCGGATCAAGAGGATGAAGGTATGGCTGCAACCAGATACCCGCCTTGTGCTCGCTAATTATGCGCAGAGAATCTCACTATTACACGTTCTTTGACGAAGAACATTGGGAAGCAACCAAGTCAAGAGTACGTCGCGTCCTTATTCTTACCCGGGGCATCAGAGTAATTGACCCCATATCCAGAGACCTGCGTCTACTGGCAGTATCAACACACATGACGGAACTTTCTTACTCCATCTCCGATATACAAACGCGCATTTTCGGTATGAAACCTAATTTCCGACGTAATGGACATATAGCTAATGCGACGTCCAGAGATACAGGAATTAAGACATAAATCCCAAGCTGCCACAGATACCACGAGTACCACCAATGTCATTGATCAATCCCTGATTAGCCTGAACGAAAAGCTCGAGAGTGTCGAAAAGGGCATGAAATCTATCAACGAGTCTCTTGACCCACTCCTCCAAATTGCATCGACGCCTACTTTCCAAAATAATGGTGACCCGAACGACAATACATTGATCCTCAGAAAGCATGCGGCTCTGCAGGGGGAGTGGGAGACGATACGGAACGAAAGCGACATTCTTAGAGAGGAGCTCAAAGAGGACAAATGGCTAACCGTGTTCAGGACGGTAACGGACCAAGCAGATGGGATGATGTCTAGTTTGGAGAAAGCCGTGAACCGTTGCCAGGCAAGTTTCGTGTTTAACTGTAAACGATCTTATCAGACTTCATTACCGCCTAGGATTTCATATGGCAAGTTCATCGACACGGTGGGGATGACTCACGCCAATCGCAAACTTCGTTGCCAACAGGCCAACGGAATGATAAGCAGCAGCCTTTGACTTTGGAAGTATGCACCTCGTTGTTGGACTCCTTCGAGGCGAAGAAAAAGTGCGTCACGAGCGCTGATTTCCTGGTGTGAGTGTTAAAGCATCAGACAGACACTACATGCCGGCAACGTCAAAAGTTTTGGCGATTATCGACAAAGGCGTGCGCGATCGGGTCACAAAGAACGGCGAGACGCTACGGAGACATGCTGAATCCGCTCAACGTTGGAAGAACCTTCGGGAGCGAATTTCAAGGACAGACGTGGAGATGGAGAATGTCCGGCAAATTCTACTGAGCGGGGACACAGCTCTCAGCGAAGTTGGTTCAAGTACATCTGGTACAATGTCGACAAAGAATGGTTATCTCGCGACGCCTCCAAGCGGTTCACGTGCTCCAAGCTCTGCAAGTACACTATCGAGGTCAATCTCTCCGTTCCGCAAGCTCGCGCGGAAAATTACTGGCACGAATCGGCCTCCACCTGTGACCCCGCTCTCCGTCAACAAGCACAACAGAACCCGTACACCGACATCCGAGCCCGTGCCTACACTTCGTCAACAGAAGACTTCATTATTCTCTTCTATGCGGGGTAGCCAACCCACGACGCCTATTACACCTGACAGACCAAGTCATAAGTACAGTCAGAGTCTTACGCCAGAGTCGTCACCTCGAGCACTTAGAGTGGACAATAATAGTACGTTCCGATCGCGTGGCGCGACTCCCAGCAACAAACAGAAATGGAACAGCTCGACCAAGGTTGAGCCGGATATTTCCACCAAGGGAACACCACCCAAACGCCCACCTTCATCTACCGGATCCTATGCCAACTACGGTGATACCCCTCCTGTTCCACCACTTGGAACGCCGTACCGACGGAGCCTTTCTCGTGCATCGATGGCGTCCTCCCGTCCTTGGTCACCAGTGACCTCAACGTCGACAACGCAGTCTTCCCAGCCTACTCGTTACCCTGTATTTCGACCTCCTTCTCGCGCACAAACTCCTGCTGGGCCGTCTCGCGGCCTCACATCTGGTCTCGGCACAACTCGATCTCGCCCGAAGACTCCCAGCCACATACCGGGGCCTTCAAAGTTTCTCCAAGTCACACCAAAGCGATCAGAGAACAGCGAAGACGACGACAGCCCAGGTTTACGACGTGCCTTGTCTCCAACAATGAGTGTGACATCCTCGGGCTTTGGCCACCCACCACGCCCTCCCAGCCGCTCGATGATTCCAGTCCCGAGTTTGCAGTTATCCACGCCATCCCGTCCATCTTCCTCTATGTCATTCCGAGGCTCCGCGGCTCGCGCACAGACACCCGAACACACTCTTCGGGCCAATGTTCAACGTATTGCACTCTTCCCCGGTACGATCGGACGCTCGGCGGCTCGACCCTCTCTGGCGACCAAGCTTCCGCCATCGAGCTTCAAAGACAGCACTGCAAGCCGCGCACCCTCCAGATCTGGATCGCGTGCTGGAGCCTATACCCCGAACATGGATAACCTTACCATGTATGAATATATACCAGGCAACCCCAACGACCCACTCGATGTAGAGGTGGCCACAATCGCAAATTCGACAATGCATAGCTTGTTGATTGAGCGCTTAGACCCACCTCTGAAGACGATACCTAAGCAGGGCGAGGAGATCAAAGCAAGATACGCTTTCTCCAATACCCTGAGCCGGAAAGAGGTTACTTGTCGTTTGACAACTTTAACAAGAATAGGAAAGGTGTCTGGCGATACGACATTTACCAAGAAAGTCATGTGTCGAGTCGGAGGAGGTATGTGCCCGAACCGAAGTGCTTTTTGGATGCCTCATTTCTGACATAGGAATTGTGCAGGTTGGCAGGATCTCAGCGATTATATCCTCTCTCGTCAGGTTTGAACAAGGTTCGAACGTGCAACGTTGCTCGCACATTTGATCGGCTATTTATGACTGTAATGGCGGGGATTGCTTCTTATGCGATTAGGTCCGGTGAAAAGGAGTTCCGGAGAGACACAGAGATACATACTCTATGCTAAGTTTATGTTGTTTACAGCACCATCATGACACGCTGTCGCGCTTTGATATGTATACAATAGCAATCAATCTAATGTTGCGACAAGACAAGGTGCACGAGATCAGTGAAGATTAGCCAAAGACGACAGTTGTTCGGTTCGGCATAATGAAAAGTTTCAAGCCGGTTCCTTATCGATCCTTCATTAGAGCCGTTTGAAGGGTTGCCCTGGCATGGGGCCTTCCATACTGTAGGTCAATGCAAAACGTATGAAAATCTGGTCCAAACTCTGGAATTCCCAAGAATGAAATATCGATCGCGAGCGGCTTGAGCCGGCTGCCCTATATAAAGGAATGCAGGGCCCCGCCCAGTGCTGTACCGGCCACAACCATGCCTCCTTCCAGCGAATCTCCTAAACCCTCGCCCGGGAAGAAAATTAAACAGCTTCCTGTAAAGCTGGGGAAAAAGATCAAGCTTGGTCTGCGAAGAATGCGGTCAATTAGTCACGTGCAACATGAGCACAAGAGTGTGCTACAGGAAGCGTTCCCAATCATCACCTCTATCTCCACCACTCCCCTCTTCCATCCTATCATCGAGCGCCCCCGCCGTGCCAGCGCTCCCGTCTCTCCCCCAGCGTCGTCCAGGACAGCGTACAGCTGCAGATCCAGCTTCACCAAGGGCGCCGAATTTAGCCGAGATTCCCAGGAGTCATTTTCCCATTTCGAACAATCATCACTCTCACAGACGTCAACTTTATCCATGGACCTGAACGACACTACCTCGACACAGCAGGAGCCTATCGCGTCGACAAGTATTGTGGATGTGGCAGAAGGGACCTCAGAGCCTGTCGTCGATGACTCTGCTGAGCTGGCTGCACCGAGTGATTCTGCTGAGCAGATCACACCCCGCGTCGCCGCTTTTCCAGAGGAGGCGGCAACAGCTTTGAGTTTTTCAACTATCTACGTCGAACCCGATGTCCCAGATCCCTTCTTGATTGATGACGAGAGTTCCTCAGAAGAAGAGGAGGATGAGGAGCTGGCAGAGGCAGATGTAGATGACAGCGAGCCTTCGGGCCAGTCGACTGCGACGCCTACTCCCAGCGAGATTCTCCTCACACTTCCGCCTGCTCCTCTATTATCTGATTCTGAGCTTCCCAAGATGCAACCCGTCAGTTTACCTTCTCCCGACGTCAATAAAGATATACCTCCTCCGCCAACTGATACCGATACCGACGAAGATGAGGCGCCGGATCTATATCTTCCAGGACTTCTTCTGCCTACCATGTTCCTTCCCATCCCAAACGTACGCCCCTCGTTCTCGAGTCACTTGACTTGGTGGTTATCCAAATCTTTATACTATAACTGTACTAGACCGATCCTTTAACTATACTCCTCACGAAATATATCTATCCTCCTGAGAAACGCCCGGTCCGCGATGTCACTGGCGACTGGAAGCGAAACGACTTTCATGCTCTCATCGTAAGTTTGAGAAAGTGTGCTCTATTGGGCTGGCAGTAATTTCGCATTACAGATGACAAACAGCTGGCGCGCCCTAGCCAGAATGGCTAGAGACCAACTTGTCACTGCCAACCCAGAGGACCTGACACTTATACTCGGCGTAAGCCACATCCAATGTCGTACGGTCCCTACCTAAACGCTTGTTCCTATTTCAGCTTTGGTACCTCCGTCTGGCATGCCTTGCCCGCCTTCGTCTCTTCAACCAGACCTCTGCGGAATGTACCAACCTCTTTGTGGTGCTCAATGCCATCGAGCCGCTCGACGCACGTGAATGGGTGTTTTCCAGAATCCTTCCCTTCGAGCTCGAGGTCATGCATACCCGTGTGAAGTACTGGGCGGGCGACCATATGGGCCACCTCGACGCGTTGAACGTTCTTCTTCGTAAGTGCAGGTCGAAGGCGCGGCAGGAAAAGGCAAATCCTATGTCGGTGTCGATGTGGAAGGAGCGTGGCGCTCGCGTCTGTTTGATTATCGCATCTCAACTCGTGGAGATGAAGGTCTGCAGTGAGACATACGGCTCCGCCCGCCCCTAGTATTGACATTCCCTCCTCCAACAGGAGCATCGAGCCGCCACCAAATTACTCGAGCCACTTTGCAAACAAGGAGAGTTACCGACAGCTGCCCTTCGTTCCTCTATTGGCCGTGTGTACCTTCAAAGCGGTGAGATCCAGACTGCCGCAAAACATTTTGAGATTGTCTCTGCCGACCCTTCCGCTGGACAAGAGCTCAAAGACATGAACGCAGGCCTCCTCGCATGTGCCGAAGGTGACTGGGCCAGTGCAAGCCATCTTTTTGAAGAGAGTATAGACAAAGATGCTAACAACTTTGTGGTGTGTTTCTCTCGTATACATACATATCTTACTTCTTCGCTGACCTGCTCCAGGCTGTCAACAATCTTTCTGTCTCTCTTCTTGGACAAGGAAAACTGAAAGAGGTGGGAACTGCATAAAATCTTCGGTTCCCTGACCACTGATATGACAATGAGCAGGGAATAGACGTGTTGGAGACTGCACTGAAGGCATCGCCTTCTAGTGTCGTTGTAGCAGAACCCTTCTTGTTCAATCTTTGTAAGCGTCTTATTTACGCTATGCCCGGACCTTTCACTCAAGTGCCTTCCTCAAGCGACCTTGTATGAACTTCGGTCTGCTACTGCTGCAGAGAACAAGCGGAACCTCCTGCTCGAAGTCGCCCAATGGAGCGGCGATGGCTTACGCACGACTTGTCTCAAGATGCCGACCAACTAGAGTACCGTATTGATGTATTGTCAACGTGATACTTGGAACTAATGATTTGTGGGATAGCTCAGAGGATCTTCTCCGACGTAAGGAAGTTGTTACTGCGCAACGTAACAGCTTGCGAATACTCAAAATGCCCAAACTTCACAGGCAGAAAACCTGGATCAAGGTTTTCACTGACGAAAGTCAGCCTTGTAACATTGTGAAAGTATTCCATAATAAATGCTCGCTTCACCACTCCTTATATATTAGCGAGTCCGCTAAAAGCGCATAGTACTAGGAGTAACGGAATTGTTCGTACCCGAATTGCGGTCCTTTGAACGGGGAAATATTATTTCAAAGTGACTAGTTGTTTAGTACTATGTAGATGGTATATATATGTCCATAGTATCTGTGGTTCCTCAGTAAACGTAAGGAATGAATTTCCACTTGACAACAGCGCAGTAGCGCTCCCAATCCTTTCCGTACTTGACAGAGCATCTGCATAAATGACATCAGGATCTATATAAAAAGAACAAATTGTCCAGGAAACATACCGTTCAAAGTCACGGCTACAGCGGTGGATGAGGACGACAATGAAGAACACTGAGTAGAAGTAGGGGATGATGGAGGCGGTTCCAATGATGGCGCCCCACATCAAACTCATCGTCCAATCGGCAACATAATTCTATGAACGTACGATGAGCATGTAAATTAATCTACAAGCAGTTCGAACTTACGGGCTTGCGAGAATAAGCCCACCAGCCACTGGTCAAAAGTCGGTTTCTTATAAGGTATGTCAAAAAGGTGCCTCAATCTCTGAGAGGAAGTTTTTACCCATGAGCAGTTTGGATGAATGTAGGGTTCTGAACAATGCAGCCAGGCAGTTGGGGGAAGGTTTTGCGGAATTCAGTAATTCCCTGAGACTGCATCTTGAACCTGCTCTTCTGCGACATAGAGGTGTCCCAGCTGAAAAGATTGGCATGGGCGTTAGTAAGGTTCAAAGGACAAAATATATGCACGTACATATAGTAAGCGGTCAATAAAGTCGAGTACATGATAACGTAGGTCAATGTTGAAAAACGGTAGGTCTCGGGATCATGCGAAGCCATGTACACGACGGAATAGACGTAGGACTGCCATAAAAAATTAGCATTAAGGCTGAGCTGGAGAGAAACAAGTTCCCTCACGAAAGGTACGCCAGCAAGGTTCCAGAAGATGACGAGGAAGCCCCACCTGCGAAATCAATGAGCAACAAAATTATATTCGAGAGATACTGCATTACTTCTCGTGATACATATCCCAAGTCTGCGGGATGCACTCCTCACCTTTTCCGCTATCAAAATATCTCAGGATGGCCCTAGCAAGGCGTTGAGATGAATACAAACATACCAAGCGTTAAGATAGAGGCCGGTAGCCAAGATCATGAAGGCCATGTTCTGAGCCCATTGGTTAGTAAATTGTACTGCAGAAGCGAATGAATACAACATACCGGTGTGACGTAGCCATACTCTTCGTATTGTTTGCAGCCACCGGAAACAGCAAGGAAGAAGACAATGACCCAGGGGATACGGACTTCGCCCCACATCTTGAGATCAATGCTGCCGATACGGGGGTTGAGACAGGCACCCATGAAGTAATCGTAGAAGAAATTGCCAGAGGTTCGAATTTGAGTGTTTGTGAGAACAGCATAGAGGTACGTTCCAAGCGCAACACCAAAGCCGTAGATCATGGCGACGGACATAAGATGGCCATAGTTGTCGATAATTTCAGTGAGGCGGAAGATACCTGACCAGTGAAGACCTGCAGCAGTGACCAAAGTCACGTATAGGGAATTGAGTGCGTTGCAGTTGTACATGAGGGTCTTGTAGTTAAGCGAAGGGACGGGAAGGCCCTCTTGCTGGTATCCGGGCAAGACTTGGGCAAGGAAGAGTTGGAACGCGACATTGCCACTGTAGACTTTCCAAGCGTACAGGTTGGGGCTAGCATCCTAGATGCAGCAGTCAGAAGGTATTCACAGTGCTTTGTTTTACAAGCTCACCTTCTGAATATGGGCCCACATCCTCCCAAGGAACGGCTGAATGTCAGCTTGCGAGGTAGGATACACCAGCTTGCCATCATAGAACCGGAGGCAAATCCAGAGGTAGTACATGAGGACGGGGAAGAAGGTCATAATTGCAATGCAACCCAAAGGTCCGCCGAACTCATAACTGGCAAAAGAATCCTAAACTCTACGCGTCTTTGAGCAGTGGGAATGGTCATACGTTTCATGCTTGTCCAAACGGGCGTCGATTTCGCGTCCTTTTTCAGTAATAACAATCTTTGAGGCCTTGTTGGTGGCATTGGCTCGCTGGCGCAGGCCCTCGCCGCCAGTACTGTTGGCAACCATTTGTGAACGAATGACCTGCCAAAAAATTGGATCGAACCACTTAATGTAGTGATGAGGTAAGCTCTAGAAGGGGATAACATAAGCCGTGGGAATCGGAGATTGAACGCATGTGAAAGTTGGGGCTTCTTTGCAACAAACTTCACTTCCGCTTCATCATCGCATCCCTGGTTCGCCACTCCTCCTCGACTTTCTTACCTTACATAGCGTCTCTTCTGTCAATTGATTGATACATATGGCATCTTCTGTTTTTTACAAGTTCAGCTCTCGAAGAGACGAGTCCCGAGTGACCTTCGACGGCACCGGTATTTCGGTGTTCGACCTGAAACGCGATATCATCTTAGCCAACAACATGGGTAAGGCAAACGACTTTGACCTAGTCATTCTCGACGCAACCTCCAAACAAGGTCCGTAAATCATCTTTTTTATTGCTTTGTATCTTGCTCACCAAGTTTTAATAGAGTTCAAGGATGACTCACATGTTATCCCACGTTCGTCCTCTGTTATTGTCAAACGATTGCCTTCCGCACGCCCTGGCAAGGGCAAGGCATCAATGTACATTGCTGGAACTCTTGGTGCTATCCCTACTTCCGATCCTCTAACCAAGCCAGGTGTTTCCAATGGCGCAACTTGGCATAAGGGTGCTATGTCCAAGCGCTTCGATGGCAAAGAAGAGCCATCTTCAACAGCTAAGCTCGCTCAAGTAAGTTACCCTAAGCGTCTATGTTCCACAATTTTCATATTGCTCCAGTCTGGCTCAACCACGGCAGTCAAATCCGTTATAACCAACGAAGATGAACAGGCGGCCCTAGCTGCCATGTTCCAAAACACAGCCAAAAACTGGGAGGAAACCCAGGAAAAGATGTCCCAGTTGGTGTTACCCCAGTGGGGTTTTGTCAGCGTAGTAGAACATTTTCTAATGAACATTTTTTGTTTCTCCCCGCTATGTCTTGTGTTCGCCCAGTGCACAGCGTATCTATACCAATCCCCGCGGCACTGGTTTTTCACGTGGTGGGAAGCCGCATACACCTCATATCGCCCAACCACAGATCGACCGACCCCTTCCTCCTAGTTACGTTTGCTATCGGTGTGGTCAGAAAGGTTCGCCCCATTTCTGAGGACCGAATGTCGTTCCTCCTCATACTTTCATAAGGCCATTGGATTCAGGACTGTCCAACCAACAATGACCGTGAATTCGACAATAGACCTCGCATCAAGCGGACGACGGGCATCCCGCGCAGCATGCTTAAAGCAGTGACAAATCCCAACAGCGGTGAACTCGGCCAAGGCATCATGGTTACTCCGGAAGGTGGATATGTCGTAGCTCAACCTGACCTGTAAGTTGCTTTTCAGTTTTTCAAGTAGTGCCCTTATTTACGGTTACACAGAGCATCGTGGCAAAAGCAGGTATCGCGTGTCAAGGCATTGTCGGCTGCTGACGTCCGTGACCGGGCACCTGCGGATGCGTCGTTGGCCTGTCCCATTGACCATAAATTGTTCCGAGATGCTGTCAAAACCCCGTGTTGTGGTACACTGTATTGCGAGGAGTGCATTCAGACACATTTGCTAGAACGAGACTTCATTTGCCCGAACTGTGCGAAGAAAGTTGCCTCACTAGATAAACTCATTGTCGATCAACCGACCCGTACTAAGGTTAACGACTACATCGAAAAAGCTATCGAGGACAGCAAGAAGGACGGTGAAAAGGACGGTGAAGAGGAATCGACTTCGAAAGACGGCGCCTCGAAATCTGCTACCCAAGTATACATCACAAACTTCATACACGTAATCGTAGCTAACCACTTTGAACAGGTCAACGGACAGCAGGAACAACAGGATATCTATTCGGACCAACAACCAGGTGGTCTCAATATGGACATGTCCCAAATGGTCGTCGACAGCATTCCACAGCTACAAGCACAAATATCACAGATCTCCCTCATGCTACAGAACCCTTCACTTCCCAATCAGGTCCGACAAGCAACGGAGATGCAACACCAACAGCTCCAAATGCAACTGCAGCAAGCCCAGACTGTCGCCGCGGCCCTAGCGGCAGCTTCCAGCTTCCAGCAACAGCAAGTGCAAAACGCTGGGGTGATGGGATATGGGATGCAAGGGTTCCAGCAGGCGCAGTGGGCTAATAATCAGTTTCCAAACCAGCAGCCTGCAGGACAGGACTCAGCATACCAGCGACTACCAATCAATAACCGACGCAGGAACCTCAAACGAGATCGGCCATCAGATTTCTTGGAAATTGGTGGAGAGTCCGACAACAAGGTGGCGAGGTATTGGGAGTAGATTTGACAAGAAGGACAGCATTACCTATATCATTATCATTACATCCTCTCAGCATTCCATGTATATTCAATCATAATAAAATGAGTTTGAAGCCCTTGGGTCCGATGAGCAAATACATACATACGAATATTTGTCACAGGTTACAGACATACATAGTGAGTCAGTGTGCTTCATCAGCCATGTGAATAAATATGGTTCGAGACAAGTACTAGTATGAGTCGAGTATGTGGATTATTCGCTTCTTCCAATCTTGCTTCCTCCACTGGGATGACGGTGTTGGTTACCCAAGGCTCACCGCCGCGTCGTGACAGCCTCACGTGTTTTCTTCCTGTCTGTGACGCGTTCAACCACTACAGCCACGCCACCACCACTGAGCTTGTCCTTTTTCGTTCCCTCAGCCAATGAGATTTATATAAAGAGAGCCTGAATAGACTGAGCTTTTCTACCGTTATACCCCTTCAAGAATGCAAGGTGCTAGCTCCAAGGAATCAACCCACACGCATGAAGGCTTACCTATGCTCGAAATTGCTCATAATTCAAACAGAATCCCATTCCCAGGAGTAGAAGATATCCAATCGTGTAGGTGACTCTTGAACCTCATTTATAGGTCAATGACGGTCAACTTCCATGAAATTGCAGCACTGATGGCAAAGAGCCCAGCAGGTAAGTGATCTGTAAAGATTTGTGCAGTGGAGTTGCTGAGGCAGCACCAGAGTCTCAGGACACAAGTTCCTCGAAGCAGACATTATCAGACAAGCTATCTGCACTCCCCCCATCGAAGAGTACACTAAATACGAACCGCTTTCACCGTTCTCCCGTCATTGGATCTAGCAATTCCGCCCCAAACCGGTTGTATCGTCGTAGCCTTGATGCATCTACATCTCTTCCGTCATTCTCAAATGCCGACTTTGAATATCCTGTGGGATGGAACACGAACAGTACCTCCCTGGATCATTCCCCGGAGAAAGGTACTCCAAGGCAGAGAGTATCATTCGATAGCGACCGAGGTTCTTTGCCTACCATTCAGAGTGTCCGACAAGGTAGATTCACTCAATGTCAATGTACATTTAATTGATCTGACCTTGCTATCTAAGCACTTTCTCGCATAAGTCGACGCAGCGATCCTGTAATTACTTCCCCAGCTCAGCGCTCCTCGGCCTACAGAGACTCTCAGAAGGACGGGCCTGATTCTCTGACGCCAGGTTCCCGATCCACCTCACAATCACGTTCCCGTGCCGCTTCCCCGCTGCGTCTGTTTCATCAGTGGTCTGCTGGGCGTCACCGCCACCGCCACCAGAACGAGGACCCGTTCGTCCCTGTCAACCCATTCAAATTCAAAGCACACGTCGGTTTACCTTGTTTTCCGGGAGTTCCTGGAGCCCATACCCCCCGAATTCATACCCACACCCCTGGCGCAGACTCGCCTGACACTCCAGGATGTGAAGTGTGTGTTACACCACCAGCCGTCACAGAGTCTCTGACAAATATCCGCATCTTTCTTGGGGATACTCTTCCCCGAGAAGTATATTTAAACATCCTTCTCCGTCTGCCGGCAATGTACTTTTCCCGCGTCGCACGAATCTTTGAAGACGCAGAAGTCAGCAAGCCAGATATCCAGCGCATGATTGAGAGTGGCGGAGGCACAAATAGCCCATTCCTTGGACCTTCTGCTCCCGAGCAGGCCAATGCCGGTGCCGTTGACTCTATGCCGAATGGTGGGCGCATAGATTATCCTCCTTCCCCAGCACCCGCGGCCCTGTCAACAACGATGGCGGCTGGCATAGGATTGGCGGCACATATAGGCGCCGCATCGGCCTCAGTGCCCCAACTTCCCTTGCCATTTCCGGAAGAGTGGACGCCCCCGCTCGTATCTCCTGCATTGATACGGTTCAAGCATTCCTGGGAGGCCTTTGTTGATTCTCTCGTCAGGGAATGGAAGACTTTGAATGTCGTCTCAGCACTACTACTATCGTATGCCCTCACCATTCTTGCCTATCTGTCTGATTCATCTGTGTTCAGGGCGATCCTTACAATGTTCCAAATCCCAAGTGCTGCCGACGATCCTGTGACGCGCACTGTTGCATTACTATCATTAATTTGTGCCCTGATGAGCTTGTCCTATGGTTGCATGTATATCGTCCGGTTTGGAACCATGCGAAGCATGTTTAGAGCAGCAAAGTGGGCAGAGGTATGAATCGTGTTGTCCTTCCTTTTGATCTGAATCTTACAATCTCAATCCCGCTAGGAAGCGCGAAAAACAAAAACCCTAATATGGTGGAATGTGTGGGTACTGTTAGCTATGCCGGCAGTATGGATGTCATGGTAGGCTTATGATGTTATCTGAACGACATTCATAACTAAGATTACGTCTTATCGGTTAGGTCGATGGTGCTCTTTATTGCATCGATACTTTCCTTTGTATGGCGCACCGGTTCTGTTAAGGATCCTGACGATCGACCGCCTCTAAGGACCCGTGGGGCACTTGGTGCACGTCTCGCGGTAACAGCAGTGTTTGCATTGGGGATGATCTACTTTGTTCTGATCGTGAGGACCCTCCGGAGCTATGGAATGCATACAAACAGCAGCAAAGCGTGGCGCAGAAGGGGAGCCAGAGTGGTGGAGCAGAATCCTCGATCACCTCCTAGGGACACTGAGGCGGTATTTGAGAGACGAGGGAGGGAGCGTCAACGAGGTCCCTCGGGGAGTCGGACACGGGAAGCAACTCCAGAATTAGAGCGGGGGTTTGGAGTGGAAGTATTGAAGGAGGGAAAGAAGTCAGACAGAGGGGTGTTGAGGTCTATATTGGGGCTTGGCATCACGGGTGTGGGTGCACGAGAGAGCGAAGCTGTTGTCCATGTAGACTTGAACAAGGAAGGTAATATGGCATAGACTCTTGTCATCAGGACTACATGTACAAGACGTGCCATAGTCCCCAAAGTTTACACAGTCACTCTGGTGTTCGGTAAGGCACCACCGCCACCAACTCGTCGCAAGAGCATTTGCTGATAATTTTCCCAAGAGGCGATGAGCTGGTAGACGGTAGAAGAATAAGGCCACGTCCAACAGGATTGAGTCACACTCACCTCCTTTTGCTTAGATATCATACCCTCCAAAAACGCATGCAAAGAGTCCTTAAAGTCCTCAATACGTTCCTGCTCAAACCGCGCTACCTCGCTTTTGATCAGCTTCGAGACATTGTCATACTCGTGCTTCGCGTCTAACGCCCGTCGTTCTGCCTAAATTCACACAATCAGCACTTCATAGGCCTTGTACACAGATGGCCGTTTACCTCAGCGATTTGGCTAAGTGAGTACCCCAACCGCTCTGCAGGTATTCGCCCTTGTGCACGGTTCTTCTCGTGTGTCTGCTTGATGCGGAGAAGATCACTTTCGCTTGTCTTCCATGTATGGTAAGTTCGGATGCGAGAACTGAACGCAAGCTGAAAATAACAACGTTAATCAATCAAGTACAGTTAATGCGGAAAGGGCTATTTGCTCACGCGGACAGAGTTGATAAGTCTCGCGTACTCGTCAACTATGGAGTCAATAGTTTAACGGCATGTAATTATAACGAAAGTGGTATAACGTACCGGTGCCCATCAGTGTCACCATGTCCTGTTCCGACTGCGCTGCCTGGATATCTTGAGCCTTTCTCTCAACATCTGCCAAACCCGCCAGCGATTGCGAGAGTTGTTTGCCCATATCAGAAGCAGATAAATCGCTGAGAGTTTGTGCAAATTCCCCAGTCGAAACAGCAAGTTCTGAAGCTAACCATCAGCCTAGTTGCGAGGCTACATATGCTTTCAAAGGACTTGCCGGAACGTTGTCGCGCAACAGCTTCAATAGCCTTTACCAAGCTACGTAGCTGTGATTCAAGGCTATCGAGATACGCTCTCTGCCTATCAAACCACTGTGCATTGATCGATGTCAGAGCGTAAACAGTCCTTTCCATGATTTCATAACTCACCTCGTCTGTTTCATGGAACCTAGGCCCTGCGATACTCTGGCCAATCGAAGCCAGGACTCCGCCCCGTTCGTGCGCAATCTCAGCCTTCCTATGCTTGATCTATACGTATAGTTTTCTGATCAGCAAAACCATCGATAGAGCGATTTGAAAGATACGCACATCAAGTGAAAATGTATCGCTTTCTAAAAACAGTCTGAGGTCCGCATCTGTCCCCAGTATGGGATGGTTGGCAATCTTCTGGATGCATTTTTCCAGTGCAAATCTGCGCTGACGAACAAAGTGATCTTCGAAACGGCCAAAAGGATTTTTCTCTGGAACCGGTGGTACCACTACGCCAGGGTTGTTTGCCGAAAGGGTTTCGTAGAGCCATAGGAAATCTGAGTAGCGCCGTAGAACTGAGAAAGCAGACTTCTGGAATAAAGGCGAGGTTGTCTAGAGCAGGGGAGTAAGCAAGATCTGCTACAGCGCTCGGTATTGGGGCTGCTCACTCGTGTATGGACCGTATACATTGTATACCCCCGAATTGGATCACCGACCTTCTGAGGGTCATCAACACTAATAACAAAGACAGGCTGAAGGCCAGAGTCGTCGCGCTTGAGAGGCGGCACGTCTAAGTTCTGACAAGACCGTTTCAATGCAAAGCCAAAATACTGGAACGGAGAACAGAACTCTTACTAGTTTATTCTCTGCATGCTTCAACGTTTGTCCGATGGGCTTGTCATCGTCACTATCGTCGTCCAATTGTACAGGTGTAGGTGCTACAGGCGCTCCACCCCATGCAGTCTGCTCATTCTGCCAACTACCACCAAGTGCTTCGGTGCCGAGTGAGAGCCCAGCCATGGATTGGTCAATGCTCAGCGGTACGCGCTCTAGTGGCGACACGATATCATTGGAAGATTTGGAAGTTGATGATTCTAAGGGCATTTGGGTTGCTCGTAGAGGTTCTTCAACGGGGTGTATAGGTGTTGGAGAGGCAGGTATTGAAGTAGGTGATGATGAACGGGTAGGCTCATCGGGAGGCAGAACGAGGGGCTGGATGTCTTCAGGCTCCGTTGGTCTGATAGTAGCAGTTTCAGAGAATGTAGGAACGCTTTCTCTGAATCCAGGTGTCAAGGATTGAGCTGGTATTTCTGCGTGCTCTTCCTCCTCCTCTACCTCAAAAGGGGGTTTAGAAGACTCTTTGGCTGGAGTGTTATCGTCGTAGTTGTTTGACTCGTAGATGCTGATGGAGGCTGCATACGGATTTGTCGAGTCGCCCTCAGAGTTAGCCGCGAAAGGCGAAGCCCACGGGTCCGGAGAATTGGAACGCTTTGCGAACGGGTCAGCAAATGGATTGTCTTCTAGGGCGCTGCGCGAGGGTGCGAGAAGGTCGTCGAAACCGTCCATGTGAAGTTGTCGTAGTGACAGTGTGGGATCAGAAATCAGTTGTCATTTAACACGGCTTTAACTGGGTTCAACCTGGGCAGGTTTCAATTACAGGTTTGTTCATAAATGTACAGCACAAATTACATGGTTACGGATGTTACAGCTAACATATTCTTCTTGATGAAACCGAAATAAAACGTCCATGGTATGTAAATACGAAAAGAGACACAGAAAGGAATCAAGACATCAACTTTTCTCCCCATACTAGTCGATGTCGATGTGCACGATACGCTCC
The DNA here is from genome assembly GCA_018855915.1 of Tephrocybe sp. NHM501043. Classification (NCBI taxonomy): domain Eukaryota; kingdom Fungi; phylum Basidiomycota; class Agaricomycetes; order Agaricales; family Lyophyllaceae; genus Tephrocybe; species Tephrocybe sp. NHM501043. The sequence continues at coordinate 49,154 of JABCKO010015869.1, forward strand.
CATGATGAGAAGCCAGAAGAGGTAAGCTCCGATGAGAAATGAAAATGCGAATAAAACGCGCATGAATGCTTTCCACCTCCAGGACACAGGACTGGATTTGGAGAAGATTATACGTCGCCAGCGTTCGTAGAATTCAGTGTTCAGCCAACGAAGGTCAGAGACAAGTGCCTTTGCCTATGCCAGAGGTCAGCGTTGGATTCATCTAGAGTGACAGACTGAAGTGACCTTTTCCCGACCCGAATCATAAACCACACGTACTTTGGCCAACTGGGATTGTATCGTTGGTAAGGTATCATCAAGCTCGGTAAGGACTTGCAGGGATTCATCCAGTTCGCCGTTGATGTGCGGCACTTGGGTTTGACAGGCACGTTCAGCTCGTCTCGTGTTGCGCTAAATGACCTCGAGGTTCAGACAAAAACGGGTGAAGGATGACCCGTGGTATGAACTCACTTGAATGCCGTTATAGGACTCCTGTATGAGGCTATCGATGGCACGGAAGTTACTGAGGCTTTCAGATAACTTCACCTTTGATGCGTTGACATTTAACTTCAGGCTACGCAACGATGAGAGTTAACACTCACCTCCAGCTCCTTCATCTGGTATTCATACTGCATAGCCTTCTGCGACGCTCGATTCAGAGCTGCCTCCAATTTGCTGAGACGGAAGATCAGCACATAAAGACGAAGACAGGAGGCGTTTCTTGAGCTAACCTAGAAGGGACGTATGCTGGCCAGTCTCCACGTCCTGACAGATCTGGAAGGTTCTCCAAGTTCTGTGAAGAGGCGACAGAGGCCATTGAGCCCAACGAAAGAACTGGGGGATGATGAGGGTTGGAAGGAACTTAAAACAAAGATTGAGAAGGTTACATATAATGAACGAAGCGAGCCTCATGTCTTAAAAAGTTCTGATCAAACTCGCGTGGCGTCGGCCGATCTGTGTTCGTGGCTGTACCTGATTTGATCTCTAATACTTGGCGTTCCTTAGGCCTTAGTTTATGTATGTATGTAGGTGTTCCGTACCTTTCTCAGTTCCTGATCCATACAAAACTCAACCTTACAACTTTCAAAATGTACTTGAGCCAATCACATCCCTCAGAGGCCGATACATTGCGTCTCGCCATCATGCTCCAGGAAGCAAGAATATGCTTTCCACCAGCATTGAAGATGCAGCAAGGTGGAGTCGGAAGAATGCTTTTTTAAAAAGTTTTCAAAGATGCTAGGGATTCAAAGCCCAATGGACCTCAGGCCTCAGATTCAGACTCAGGTCATGACTAGATCGTATCTAACTCGATGTCGCCTTTATCTTGAGGTGGGTAATTCGTGAAATACATCTGCTGGATGGCATACGAATATGACTATTTCTTGACTGCATCGCCCCATTTGTTCTGCGTTGAAGCTGAGCTAGTGAACGCCGCCTCCACGATTTTGTTCAATTTTCTGTTCATATGAGCTACAGAGGCCTCCGAATCGGAACGGCAATTAAACCGAATTCATCAATCATTGTCAAGTGCGGTCCGTCCCAGTACGTCAGGCCAAGGAGGCTGAGGATATCAAGTCAATTTTCATCGCAACTTCCAGCAACCGTGGCCCAAGCCCTGATTAAGGGTTTTCTTGCGAACATAACATATATAGAGATTATCATTCGTGCCGGAGATCCGTGGTGCCATTTGACATTCTCATGTGTTCTCAAGCTGGTGCCCCACCCAATACACTGATCCATGTGTAAAGCATATGTTCCCGCAACATACAACGCTCCGTATCATGTGTGAATCTGACCTCCGAGCCCCATAGCTACCCTTATGTGGCAGCGTTCATGTTCCCGACCGGCGGTGGTCGCCATTGCAAACAAATCCTCACTGACTCCAATATCCTTATGTGAGTGTTCATCACCTGAACTCTACCTACCACCAGCTTCCAGAAATTTAGGTCGATTATCCCTTTTTGCCCAGTTCAGGATCTTAATTGCGGGGTCTTCTCAAGACTTGACAAAATAGTCACGATTGCAACGAATACTTGCGGCTTCGGAAAAACGCTTCCAAATATATGCGCTACCTGTCGCGTGAAGTGCAAATGGGTTCAGCATTTCCAAGCGTCAGCCCTTAGGACCGTTTTTGTTACCGGATTGCCTATCTTTCGAGGATATACCGAGTACGTCTTCTTCTTTCCTCGGAGGTGATAGCATAATATAATACGTTCCACTGAACTCGATAGCACCATAGACGGCGGTCCATATATCCGGACATCAGACCGACTTCCCGCAATGTCGGCCCACCCTCCGCGCCTTCTTCCTATCCACTTCATGACCATACGATGCCTACTGAGTTGAAATTTTGCCGATTGCCACAAGACGTTCAGGATGTTCCTTTGCCTTACGTGCATGACGATCTACCACGTGTAACCACTTTGTGTAAATCCCTATACCACCATCTCTGTAAACATGAACCTTGTGGATTCTCTCGTTCCATTCGGAACAATTGTCGCCCGAGGTCTCCAGCTCTTGACTTCGTTATGGATGACCAGCGCACTCTGACCGTCACCTGGTCATGGACCGTAAACGCATATGTCATAGACGCCCTCGCCTTGCAAAGTATAAAAGCATGGAACCTTCGCTTCTGTTATCTCAGCAGCTTACGAGCAGATTTCGCACATCATGGTCTTGTTTACCTCTTGGTTGACTTTCTTCACATCCGCTCTGGTCTGCGCGCAAAGCGTGGCCTCTGTCGCAATCAACGGGACTGGATACGAGGGCCTTGGCAACGAGGCTCGAGATATCTTGTCTCGTGCTACACCTGCTGCACCTCATTGGGTCGCATATTGGGACAAGTGGGATGGAACTACAAGCCCCCCTGATGTCTCGAAGATCGAGGTAGTTTTCTTTATGCACTTCCTTAACGCAGACTCATTTAGTCGACTCAGGGATTCAATGTCTTGTAAGTTGGCAGTTGACCCCCCAGCTCTCTCCCATAACTGGTTTTTCTTTCAGTGCGCTATCTTTTCTTCTGATCGAAGGTGCTTGGGATCAGGTGCGCTCTCTCCAAATCTTATGTGCTCTGCATTCAATGACAATTTATGATTTCATAGGCTCAGCAATGGACGACGCTCACCGACGCTCAGAGATCGACTATCAAGTCTCAATATGCAGCCGCAGGGGTGAAATTGATTGTCTCTGCATTTGGCGCAACAGATGCCCCAACGACTACAGGTGCAGATCCTGTCGCCACAGCGAACACTTTCGCCGCATGGGTCAAAGAATACAAGCTTGATGGTATTGACGTTGATTATGAGGTAATGCTGCTAGTCCTGCTCAGCTCCTTTTAATGACTTTTGCTAACATTTCGAAGGACTTCGGGGCTTTCAATGGAGGATCAGCCGAGGTTAGCATTTATGAATTCCTCACATTCAATGCATCCACCGAAGGTCAACTTTACAGGCTTGGTTGATCTCTTTCACCACTCAACTTCGCAACCAGCTCCCTTCTGGATCTTACATACTTACTCACGCTCGTAAGTGATCCAGTATTTTGAGGACTGAAACCTTCCACTAACGGGGTACCGCCAGCTGTTGCACCATGGTAATTCAACCTCTTGGATGTCAAAAGCATTCTAACACTAATCAAGGTTCTCTCCTTCTATCTGGCCTGGCGGCGGATACCTCAAAGTTCACTCGTCGGTCGGAAGCTTGATTGACTGGTACAATGTTCAGTTTTATAACCGTATGTGTCTCCTAGCGCCAATCTCGATCGCCTGGTTTCTTAATAGTACGGTCGAAGAGGGCACCTCGGAATATACCACCTGTAATGGGCTCTTGACTGCATCTTCTGGCACTTGGCCTGAGTCTGCGGTCTTCCAGATCGTAGCTAATGGTGTACCCAGGTCTAAGATTGTGATCGGCAAGCCAGCGACCGCCAGCGAGGCCAGCAACGGCTTCATGGATACGTCAACGCTCGCCAGTTGCCTCCAGACGGCCAAGGCTCAGGGATGGAGTGAGTCCCTCCGTGCGCACTTGTTGACTTCTGCTTACCCACCCTTTCGACCTAGATGGCGGGGCTATGGTCTGGCAGGTATGTTATCACAAAGTTTGACTCTGATCTGTATGCTCACTTCAACAGTATCCATCGGCAACCGCCTCGTGGATTGCAGCCGTTCGCTCGCTCTCGTGGCCCGTTTAATGAAGATTACACGACTCAAATTGAATTAATTTCATGTGCTTACTATGTAGTAGAACGAGGTAGCCGAGTCAGACTATTTTGGACCTGATAAAGATGAAATATCATCATGATTTTCTTGGCGTGAAAACACGGGACCCGCAAGCAAAAGACTCTCTAACATCATGGGCTCAATTTGATATCGTGGAAGGAATTCTCTGGCTCATGCTGATTGATTCAAAGATTGATACCTGAGTAGGTATCTATCACTCACATGACCAGAGCACGATATACCCAATTAATTTAGAACATCGCGTACTTGCTCGAGAAGTATGTTGCACAGATTTTGGCAATTGTCTACGGTGAAATCACCAAGAAACATGTTCCTATAGACGATGAGACCGCATTCTGGGAACTGCTAAGGAGTTCCTACCATATGTAGTAGCCCTTTCTTTGATGTGCACAATTCAGCACACTGGACAAAAGGTGTGTGAGCCAACGTTCCTGCCAAACCTTCAGAACTGGGGGTGGCAAGACCAATGTATTTTGAGAGCTTTTAGCATAGATGGTTATGCATTATCGGCAGCACAGGCTTTGAAAACTTATCACACTGAGTTTTCATTGATTTACAGACTACACAATGGTTTTCTAAGAATGCAAGCTCTGTGGCCTCGTTTCTAGGCCTATAATCTATCTCAGATCGAATAGTATTTCTCGGTTGAGCTACAAGAGTGATAGAAACTTGACACAGGCTTGAGATTGGGTAAGATTGTGAAATCAGGAAAGATAAGCAAAATTGCTATTCTTAGCCAACAAATGGCCAGTCTATGCAAAAATAAGTCGATTATACAAGTGGCATTGAGGCCATACGGCGAGAGTGAAGTTGTCCGCGCTCAATAAATAATTTAACGAGTACGCGAAAGATGTGACCTCTTCTGGACCATCTATAGCGGCAAGCCATCTGCAAAAACTGCCTCTGAGCTCATATAAGCACCTCTCAATTTCGCCTTTGAGGCATTTCTAGAGTTTCTAGAAGTTCCAACTCTTTCTCTTCATTTTCTATTTTATTTATTTTGCCGTATCGAGTAGAATTCTCATTTGATCAACGCGGATCATCGGCCCGATGGATGATCGCCCCTTAGCCCCTTCATCACTATTTTTTGCTTGTTTCCAAACTTGGTCGACTTCAGTCCTGAACGACCGATGTCAGCAACATCCAAGTGCATTCGATTGGCAGCCAAGAAAAAACAGTCGGCTTTCAACCAGCATCGTGCTCAGAATATAGGAAAGAAGCCATACCCATGGGTCGACGTGAACGATAGCGAAGACAGACCAAGGAAGACACCCCTGAAGGTCGTGTCCAACGACACACACTCGCATCAGGACACACCTTCTCGAAAGAAGAAGGCTCGCCACTCTCTCAATGCTGTCGATGAATCCAGTACACCAGGACCCAGCAACTCTGCTAGCTTCACTGCTTTACAAGAACAGCGGAGGCAACTTCCAATTGCAAAAGGTTTGGCCTATGCTATCCCTTCGAACTCGACATTGAAAACGCTCTCTAGGAAGAGATGCTCTCATCAAAGAGATTCAGGGCAACGACGTGACTGTCCTTCTTGGCGAGACCGGTTCAGGAAAAACCACACGTAAACCATATTAGCGCGCCTGAATTTCATTGACTTGACCTATCCTACAGAGGTCCCACAGTACATTTTTGAATCTGGTATTGCCGGAAGTGGCATGATCGCAGTGACACAACCTCGCAAAGTCGCCGCGACATCACTCGCCCAACGCGTAGCACAAGAGAAGAACGGTACTGTTGGAAACCTAGTCGGCTACTCTGTCCGATTCGATGAACGCTCTAGCTCGGATACGAGAATTAAATACATGACAGATGGGATGATTGTCCGGGAGCTCTTATCGGATCCTATGCTCAGCCAGTATAGTGTCGTCATCGTCGACGAAGCCCACGAGCGAACACTTCGGACAGACCTACTGATTGCCAACCTCAAAACAATACAAAAGGAACGGAACGGGAGTCGCAAGGGGAAGGAGAGCGCGAGTAAGACCAGCTCCCTTAAAATCGTAATCATGAGTGCTACCTTGGACGCCGAGAAATTCAGCCGGTTTTTTGACGAGTTTGTCTTCTCTTTTTCTACTCGTGTCTAATTTTATGACTTGCTACCAGCGCGAAAATCGTATACGTGAAAGGACGACAGCATCCTGTCAAAATCTACTACTCGTCGGAAGGACAAACCGACTATGTAGACTCTGCTATGCGAACATTTTTCCAAATACACACAGATCAGCCTCCGGGTGACGTGTTGATATTCCTCCCAGGTTAATTAGTTTCTTCATGCACTATCCTGTTCGCTCATTTTGCCCCTTGGACAGGCCAGGAGGATATAGAAAGCCTTGAGAAATCGATCAGGCTATTTGCCAACCAGTTGCCAAAAGACGAGAAAGATGTACCAATTACTCCTTACTTCTCGACTCATATGGAGCTTAATCTTTTGAACCTTTCTATCTAGGTACTCATCTGTCCAATGTACGCCGCTCAAGCACCAGGCCAAAATGCCAAAGTCTTCGCAGTGACTCCGACCGACAAAAGAAAATGCATACTTTCCACCAATATTGCGGAGACATCTATCACGATACCGGGAGTGAAATATGTTATCGATACCGGGATGTGCAAGGAAAAACGATACCTGGCACGGAACACTGGTGGAGGTAGACATTGCACTCTTGCAGTAGCTCTACCGTGGCTCATGAGATGCATTACAGGCTTCGACACGCTCTTGACGAAAGCAATCACAAAATCGTCAGCGATGCAGCGCGCTGGACGTGCAGGACGCGAGGTATTTTCTCGCCGATCTTTCGCTCACAACCTTTTTGACTATGACGCTTAGGGAATGGGCGTCTGCTTCAGACTCTACACAGAAAATGCCTTCGAAAAAATGGAATTAGCCCCCGAACCGGAGATCATGCGCTGCAGCCTGACTTCCAGCATCCTCCAACTCAAATGCCTAAACCAAGATATCGAGGCACTTGAGTTGATGGACATGCCCGACGTTGAGTCTAGTCAGTTCTTTTCTGCGATAAAGGGTGCAATTCTAATCCATAGTTTAGTTACATCGGCTCTCAAAACCCTTTGGCTACTTGAAGCGATTAACTCAAATAAGGAATTGACACCCTTGGGTCGGGATATGGCTGCTTTCCCTCTTGAACCCGTGCATGCACGATCCGTCATCGCGGCTCAAGAAAATGGATGCACTTCGGAAGTTTTGGATATCATTTCGGTCCTTTCTGCATCATCAAAACTCTTCATCGATATCACAGAGCAACGTGAGGCTGCAGCCGAGGCTCGCCGAATGTTTCGACACACTTCTGGTGATCATCTGACCATCCTGAATGCTTTACGCGCCTACGAAGAGATAGCAGGAGGCAGCGGGGGTAAAGCTGTTCGACGAGATTGGTGTAGAAAGCACTTTCTTAACGAGCGGACATTACTCGAAGCTATAGACATTAGGAAGCAACTTCGGAAGACATGCACACGGCTTGGGATCGACTGGAAGGTAACATGTGGAGAGCAAGACGATCCAGTAGTGCGAAGTCTGGCCTTCGGTCTTGCTCAGAACTCCGCTTTTCTCCAGCACGATGGTTCGTACAAGCAGACGATGGGCCAATCTGTACGTTATTTTCAAGCGCTCTCGTTCCACGCTTAAAAAAAACAGATTGTCAAGATCCACCCCGGGTCCGTTCTTTGTGAAAAGAAAGTTCCGGCGATTATCTTTGATGAGTTGGTATGGAGGACTTCGCCTTGCGATTTTTGTGCGCATCTAACTTTGAACTGTGACACAGGTGTTTACTAACCAAATATTTGCGCGAGGAGTTTCCTCCGTACCAAAGAGCGTGTTTGCAAGCATTGGAGCTTTGACAAGGAGAGTCGGGGGCAGCGTTGTTTAGATGATTTTGACCCACAAAGGACTATCCTACTGCAAAGCTTTCGTGCTCCGGAAGGTGGCTCTTTTAGAAATTTGAGCAGAAATGAAAAATGCTTGGCTCAGACCTGTGGCGACTTTTTCGTTTAAATCATTTCGGCTCGAACGGCGTCGGTTTGCAAAACACTACAGAAGATCTTTTAAGGGATCAACACATGTCGTACACGGCCATAGACCCCCGTCCACCCATTCAGTTTGTGAATAGATAAGTAAATGGCTGTCAGACAGCGCTGAAAGCAAACACCTGCCTGATGCCTCGGTGGTAATCTGTTATCACCATTCGCGCCACACGGCCGTGTCCGACGTCGTGATATCGACCTACCACGCGGACCGCGATCCTCGGGCAAAATATTTAGGGGGACATATTTACGTATTGATAATCCTCAATACAGGGAGGGCATTTTCAATATTGTTTACTTGGCACCTCATGGCGACTCATACGAAACGATCAGTGTGGCGCTCAGACCTGAGTCGTGCTGAACGAATTGTCGACAATCAACGCATCCGTGCGTGCCTTTGTACATATATATATATATCATCCTGGATCCAGAATAATTATTGACAAGCCTGCCCGTTCATTTTTAAGTTACGAAGAAATTAAGTCCCATATTTCATCCTTTGAATTTGTCCGTGTACATGGCACCGAGAATATACGGCTTGGAACTGTCAGACTGCCTAGAGCTCACCCATAAGTAGCAACTGACTCAGCTTGGAGCGGCCTAGCCTTGAGCAAGTCGGCTCCCCCATCTACAAAAAAGTTGTTCCCAGACATGGGATTAGAACCAGGTATGACTTATTTCTGGCCAGGTATTGCTTTATTTAGGCCAGGAATGGGCCATTCCTGGCCACATACATGGTTCTAGTCCCATATCAGGCCAGATATGGGACTGACTTTTTTGTAGATGCCATCCTCCAATTCCTACTAACTTCTCTCTCCTTCCAGCTTTGGTGGGGTACGACATCGTCCTTGTTCCATTATCCCTACGCTCGCCCCGCGAGCTCTCGCTGTAGACTCGGCCACCCAGCCTCCCTCACTTTCTACATAACACGGACGTTCTCACGGTTTACTCCTGCCTTAGGTTGTCCAATTTACCCGTGAAGCAAGAGCAACATGTGAACAGCAGATTCGCTTTCACCACGATATGTATGGATTATAATGTAGCGACCAACCGATCAAATAAATACCTATGTCAGCGGTAGGTGTTTCGATCCCACTGACCTTCGGAGGAGACCGTAATCACCAAACTGTTGCATTCTGTAATAATATACTATCGAGTACGATGTAGAGCCTTTCGGCCGGATACATGAATTCAAAGTGGAAATATCTAGAAGTCTATAGCCGTCAAACCCAAACCCAAAGAAAGGTCAGTCACAGTTCAATGTAATTCGATTCAATGTCTGTTCGATTATGGTCCAGCAATCAAACCGGATAAAAGGGAAATATTATTTGACGTTTTGGGACTTTAGTGCCCGCGCCCATCAGTGTCGTTGTCGCCATGGTCGGAACCATTGCTGTCGTGCCCTAAGTCGTTGTGCCCAGAGTCATGGCTGTCATGTGCAGAGCCGGATTCGTCGTGACCAGAACCATCATGATCGTTGTGTTCATCGCCAGCAACAAGGAAAAGTTTCTAAAGGGGTTGCTCAGATGTCGTAACAGCACGCTGTAAAGGTATTGGACTTACTACGATTGAAGCGGGGTTACTATTATCTGCATTGTAAGTGTCAATACTGCCAACGAAGAACAGATTGTTCTGAGAATAGTTTGAGATAACAAGATGCTACAGGACTTCTGTGAACTCACGGCGTGATCATCGTATGCCAAGGCGGTCGCAGGAAGGCTTCCATCAGGATTGACGTACTGCGCTGTGTTGGACCAAGTTAGATCGCGATCAGATCTTGGGGACTTACTGTGATCTTACCTGTGAGTTGGCCAGTCTTACTATCGAGGGACCAGATTGCAGACTGCACCATTAGAGCTGAGTCGAAAGTAGAAAGCACCGGAATGGAACTCGAAGGGGCTGTCAGCGGATATAAGTTCGTTATAATCAAAACATCAAACTGAATTGCTTACTTTGCTGCACATTTGTGAACGCGACGGTGCTTTCAGGCCGTTAATGATCAAACAAGTTTCAAATTGGAAAGTGAAACTATTTACTTCTTACTTGTGAGATCCAGCGTATTGATATCAAGGGTGGCAGCTGCACCGACATAGTATGGGTCCGAGAATTGTGGGTTCTAGTAACGAGAGTCGATCAGAGAAGTACAAAACACCACATGCAGCAGCTTACCGTGGCTAAAATGTCAAAAGGATGGTCGCTGGAATGAACGACGCTGAAGCTGACTTTGAGGTCACCGTCATCTCTCGACAAGCTGAGGCCACCTCTTCAATGTGGTAATTGTTTGAGACAAAGGAATGGTTCAAAGCAAGAGTAACGCACATCGGTGATGACGTATTAGAGTTCTTGACGCGTCCAAGAGAGTGGCCTTGTTGATCGCGAACTTCGAGGCAGCCTGAGTACCTAGATCAGCTTGGTAATAAGCCAACAACAACTACCATATCTGCTCAGTGCCTTACTGAGTGGGTGGCGGAGGAGGCGTCGTTGATGGTCTGGGCTTCCCTCCTTCAGGAGGAACCTTGAGCGACTTGACAGAAAGAATCTATCAGGACATACCCCAGGCAGGCGTTGGCTGTCGAGAATCTCTTTTCCAAAGCAAATTTTGCGCGAACTTCGGGGGTAAGGGAGGAAGCCCACGTGCCATACGTTGCCCGTTAGTTTCAGCAGGGCCGCAGGCGACAGGGACAAAGGTGGCGAGGAGGGCGACGCCAACAGCGAGAGAAGTTTTCGTGAGCATCATGGGGGGTACCAAGTTGTGCAAGGCACCTCAAGAGTCAAGACCGAATATAAAAGATCAAAAGGAAAGATCCTTTGTTTTAAAGCCGTGCCGTAGCCTATGCCCATGGCCCACGTTGAAGGGGTGCGGCCAAGTTGAAGATACAATACTTCTATAATTAGAACATGGGCCGAAGATTTTGATTGTTCCCTGGCCCTTGAACCTGCTTGCAATTGAAGTTTGTAAATTGGTTGTAACCCTCGGTGGCCACAAGTAACGATTGTTCTATACTTGGACGGTAGCAGTTACAGTTGAAACTGGAAACAATCATTTTTGCCTCTTGGCAAACAAATATTCATGAAAGAGTTTCTGGATCCTAACCAGCTGAGCGAGTGGAATTCTGTCCGCTGAACGTCGTAAAAGGCAAGATCCAGCCAGGGCTCAAAGGTACAGGAACCCCTTTCGAAGCGTGTAGGTCTGCGTAGGTTCGGAGAAACTTGGGGCCGATAATGATGATCACGTCGAAGTCACTCTAGCCTTACTCAGACCCTACTTATAACAAGTACGACGCTCCAAAGCACAATGAATGGAGCATCGAAGTATGCCACATTGAACGATCAAGGCCAATTGGTTTCGACATGCCGAAAGAATGGAAAACTTCGAGCTTGTGCTTGGCTTGTGCGGTGATAATGTGTCCTGCCGCGTGCACAAATGAAGTTAATGGAACTCAAATAACGGCAAAACTCAAAGGGAGACACTCGAACGCCATTGATTGCGGCAATGATGCATGCTTTGTCAAGTATTAGGACATTTATCACGGTTTCGTTATGTACAACTGCAAGAAAAGTATTTACATGACTGGTAATGTACGATACAGACAATACAGAAGGAGTTGTGCGTGATGTTGTAGTAGAGAGCGATATGGTTCTAAAGAATAAAGTATGTACGGTATGCTGAAGTGTCCAAAATGCGCGAGAATGTCAGGAGGTACTATATGCACAAATGCAGATGATAAAAAAAGAGTGAGAGGGGAGGGGGTTTACTGTACAGAACAACCTGAAGGTTTCTCTCGTTGCTTGTATCGGCGTGTTGTCTCTGGGGTGGGTAAAGCACCTGGGATAGTACCGGTAGTGTGTATTTCAGGGTTATCGGTGACCGTATCTGACTGTATGATCAACGGCGAAGACTTGATGCCATTAGAATGTCCAGAACTCCGAGTTCCTTTATAGGAAGTAGGCGCACTCCACATGCTAACATCAGTGCTGTTACTTGAAAGTGAATGCGGGCGATCATGTTTGGACGAGACTCCCTTCTTTCGAAGTAACTTCTCATCCTTTATTTGCGTTAAAGAAGCGGAAGGCACGGAGGAGGAAGTAGCCGGTAAATTGGGCTCGGGAGACAAGCTCTGACGAGATCGCTTGAACCCCATAAATTTGTAAGCGGTCGGAGGATGCACAGGGTAGGAAGGAATATGGGTTTGTGGCGGCGGGGACGACGCGTCAAGGCTTGTCCGTGGTGAATGAGCGACATAGGGAACGTCAGAGGCAGGGCTTTTGATTATGTCACGAAGGCCATCTGCAGGATTAGAATATACACTAGCAGAATGTCCCTGCTCCGCATACTTGGCATACAAAAGCAGTTGACTTCGAAGATCGCATGTAGGGGGTGCATTGACTGCACATTTAGAATGTGCAATCAGGCTACATTGTGCACAAAGAACTGCGCTCTTCTTGACGTTCAACAAGCACACTCGGCACACCATGGCTAATCAAAAGGTCTGAGATAGCTGAGATATCACAGAGGGCAAGAAACCTACGTTTACTGAATGTGGTTTTGACAAATTGGTGCTCTCGAGGCGAGATATCGCTATCCACAAGAGGGCCGGGAGGCCGCACAGAAACATTCGAGATGCGACGCCCAGGCGGTAGCACCTTGTCCCCCACATCATCTCTCACAGAAGATTCGGTGATTGGTAACTCAGGCGAATCCAGTTGTGATAGATACCGCACAAACTCAGACTTTTGTAGATCAGCACTGACGCGCCTCAGGAAAGGGATGCTATCTTGTGGGCGGAGTTCCTGCAAACAAGTGATCAATCTGGTACCACACAATGTAGAACAAGTAGAACTAGCAACCTTATAGATACCCCAGTTCTGTTTCAACCACGGGTGCTCAAACAGCATCATTGCGCTTGGACGCCTACTGGGATCTTTGTTGAAGCATATCGTCAAAAAGTCACGCAGTAGCGGTGAACATGAGGGCGGGAGAGGCGGCATGTCATCTTCAACGATGCTATACATTACTAGTGACAAAACCCAAAAGTTTTTGAATACTTAGTGCTGAAAGCTGATAGAAAACTTACCTGTCATGCTGTTTGCGATATCTGCATAAGGTGGTCGGCCTGTCAGGAGTTCGATAACAGTGCAAGCCAACGACCAAATGTCTGATTTAGTCGAAGCGCCCTTCAATTCAATGACCTCAGGGGCCATCCAATTAGGGGTTCCCGCCACGTCCTTGATTTCCCGCTCCATAGCGCGAAGGTTGAGAGACACGCCGAAATCAGAGAGCTTCACATTGCCGTTCTTGGTAGTAAGGATATTGGCGGCCTTGAGGTCACAATGGACGACATCACTCTGATGCAGGTAATGTAGACCTTCGAGGATCTTGACAACGTAACTAGCGACGAGACGCTCGTTAAGTTTACCAAAAGCTTTGAGCGTCTGACCAAGGGACCCGTTCTCGGCATATCTAGAACAGAAAGTAATGAGTGGCGGCCCAACAGGTCTGAATGAAGGAAAAGATTACTCAAGGACTATGCTCAAAGTGTCGGCATCCCTAGCCATGCCTTCGTACTTAACAATGCTGGGGTGCGATAGGCTCTTCACTAGATCTACCTCTCTCATAAGGGTCTCGATTTCACTCTCCTTCAGTCCATTCAAGCGAATACGTTTCACGGCCACCATCTGACCTGTGTTGAGATTGAGGGCTCGGTAGACTGACCCAAACTGGCCACGGCCGATGCAGTTGCCTAATTGCTAAAGCAAAATTTATTAGCAAGATGTAATCTCGAAACCACGCCAACTTACGAAATGGGTAGCAGGCTTTCCGTCTTCTCGCAAGACGAGCGTCTTACGAACCGCGCTGCCATCCGAATCTCGCGACAGTAGGAGGTCACTGGCACTCGCATTAGCAGAATCTGCGCCAAGATTCACCATGCTCTCAATCCTGGATCGCATAGGTTTGACCCCGAGCTCGTCGTGAGAATTAGGCCGCGCACGACGTCGTGAACTTGAGTCATTGATATCGCTCTGAAAACGGCCGCGTGGAATGCGGGGTATTTCTTCATTACTAGAGGGGAGATTAACAGGAGATGGCGACCCGCTATGTTCAACAGACGTTGTTCTAGGGAACGGCACACGAGGGTCAGTGTCGGGCACATAAGATCCTGCATTTCGTGGCGTGAAGTGAACGGTATTCTTTTGAGGCCCTGGTACGTCTGGTTTGGTGCTGTGACGCCGGAGTATAACTCTAGCACCGCTTGAGCCGGAGGTCATTCCATCTGGGCTGTTGTCACGGCCAAGGATCGTTTCCTTAGGCATAAGAACCGGAGCATCGACACTTTGTCTCGCTCGATGGGTCGGGCGGCGGGGGAACTGGGGTAAAGCCTCAGCGCTCTCATTGCGCCGTGAGGCGCCGACTACGGCCAGCTTCCGTGGCGGAGAAATGGAGATTGGTGTTCGTTTGGGGTTGTCTTCTTGATCTGCAATTGATGACTTAGGGGTGACAGCAAGAACTGGGCTGTGGGTTTGGAAGGCGTCCATAAAATCATCGGGCCACTTCCCCTTATGAAGGTGAAGAGCGGGTGGCTTCTCCGATTTAGTCATTGCCTTGGGATGCTCCATAAGTCTCCCATTACCTCGACTTGAAGTTGATGCGCTATCGTCTCCCTCCTCGATCACCCTAGACAGATCTACAACGGGCGCCTCACTCAGCTTTCGATCTCTAGGGTGTCTCGTTCCACTATCCGTGCTCTTCCTGCGTGTCAGCTCCTCCGCGATAGCATTTCCCTCAGTGCGAGTCATAGACGGGGCTTCAGAGGTCATATCAGTCGTAACAGTTCGTATGGTCCCATATTTGTTATTGCCACTGCTGGAGTGCCCAAAATCCAATATGCTTGATATGTCTGTGGTAACAGTAGTCTCAGTTATGGCTGATGATACAACTGATTGTCGAGGGTCATACGGCTCATCAACGAAGGCGTCCCAAAGAGGAGCCTGCACTGAGTCGACCCAAGACCCTCCAGATGGTGACGTAGCAGCTTTGGCCCAGGCAGACAACTCGGTCTCCTCAATTCGCTTGGGCTTAGCGCGCAGTGGGGACTTTAGGGGAGGCATCGCTGGGACATTACGATTCTGCTTCTCAGACGCGGCTCCCTTGGCTGGATTCTTTTTAGACTCCACAGATGGAACTCCTCTGATAGTCCTATCTGGATTCTCTGACTGTATGGGTATGGGGGGACTGTGTCGCTTCTTGGTGGGCGACGTCGATATAGAAGGGTGGAACAAGTTCGGGGTGGATGCAGACGCACGAGACGAACTTCCCCCTGGTTGGTACGGTCCAGGCATCGAGATAGGATCGGGCCTTCGTCCTTGGCCATGGATAATTCTCGACTTCTCAACAACAGGAGTGTCGACGAACTTAACAAGTGCGATGATGGTACGTGCGACGCGTGCAAGAGACTCTCCCGTGGCTTCAATTAGATCGTCGTGTAAGAAAACGTCCTCTTCGGGGAGTCCATAGGAGGAGCATGCAGCCAAAAACTTTGTGATATTGGATGTTCGAAGGACTCCATCATCCCGTGTATCGGGCTTGACAATGGATGCCGATCGGAGTTTGTTCATGAATCTGGATACACAAGTTAGGTGAGTCATGGCCACAGGGAATCAGCAGAACATTATGCTACTCACTGGCAAAGAACATAGCCATCTCTAAGAGCATCCGTGAAGAGCCGCCTTTCTCTTTCTTCTGCGCTTGCACTCGCTCCACTTCCTCCTGGTGAGGCAAGATTACTTGAACTTCCACCAGCATTATCACCACTCTTTCCCCAAATTCGCTCTGCCCGAGCAAGGGCACGTGTCCGAATTTCCACTTCCTCCCATTCCTTCACACCTGAATCGCTCTTGCTCATATGTGAAGGAATCTTGATGATCTCTTTGCACAACATTGAACTCGATGTGCGAATGAGTTCCCTGGACTCTGGATTGGGAGGGCCGGACAACGAGAGTGTTGAAATATTGAAATGCCTGTTTTGCATGTATAACCGCTGGCCCGGGGAAATTGGTCTTGGCCGAGGTGAAGAGGCACCCGCTCCTGAAACCGATTCATGCGGCGGCGAGCGTGCTCTACGGGGAGTGTCTACTGAGGGATGTCTAGTTTCTCCAGAGACTCGACTTGGACCCATGTCGACAGAAGGCCGTCGCTGCCCACCAGAAGGACGTCGTGGGCTGAGAGGTGGACTTGGTGGAGAAATTGGCAAATGAGATGCAGAAGCTGAGGTTAACCCTCGGGGAGTAGCAACACGAGAAGAACGAGTCCGGATAGGGCTTGAGGCACGGGGCGAAATTGGGCTGGCAGGGGGAGGGCTGAGAGGAAGATGGCTGGAGCTTGCGGCGCCCTTTCGTGATGTTGACTGTCCAAGCTGATGCTTAAAGCTTGACATGGGAGTGGGAGTGGTAGGAGGGCTGGGTATATCATGAGTTTGCCTCGTCGGTGTCGGTGTTTCTGGCGACTGGCTTCCGCTATCATCACTACGGCCACCTCTACGAGGCGAATGAGAAGACGGCCCCGCAAGCGGGGCAGATTTTGTGGATCTGTGACGTGAGACGGGAGTTTGATTGCTACCAATAGCTGCTATCTGTCCGAAAGTATCACGACGCGATCCAAGAGCCGTCGGAGAGCCTGCTGGCCTTGGTGGCTGCGAACTTTCTCGTCGTATACGTTCTCGAGTCGGCGTCGCATGTATCTCGCTATTCGACGAAGATGAGATTGGGATGGATGGTCGAGATTTCGGTGAAGGCAAGGCGGAAGAAGCGAGATGTAGAGAAGGTGATGACATTGACCCTTGGCGCATGGACGGCGTGACAAAACGCGTGAAACCTGCCAACCGCACTTCGTCAATTGCTTTTTCGACAGGCACTGGCGGCAGCGGAGAAGGAGTTTCGCGCCCAGCTCGGCGAAAAGTGACTTTGGACTCAAGCCTTCGTAACATCCCTGCTTTTTCCTTTGGAACTGCCAAAGTTACCTTGTCTTTGCCGTTATGTGGAGAAACAACTGTAGAGAATTCACCGGCAGGTGGAGATTGCGCTTTCTTGGATCGTGTCGCAGTACGGAGGCTCTGTTCCAGCGATGAACGGATGCGGCCGAAGGCCCTGGTGGATTGTTGGGATAACGGCATATCCATAGAAGTGGAAGAAGCGTCCGATAAATCCCCCGGCTGGGATTCCCGGGAGGACGCTGCATGTGCAGCCTTTGACTTGAGACCCTGTTGGTGAGGGGTGATGTGGAAAGGACTGGAAACGGAAAGTTTGCTGCTTTGGAGAACTGCTGCTGCCATAGGTAACGACCAGAATCCAAAGCAGGCTCCTGGTCAGGGATCAGGGGCAGAGATCTGGGGTATCGTTGGGCTGCAGGCGCCGTTTGTAAATGTAGCTGGAGAAAGAGAAAGTAATTAAGCCCGATCGTAATTAGAACAGAAAGCTCATGGCAATTGGCAAGGAGCCGGATTTGGATGCATCCGCCATCACAAGGCAAGGAAGTTGACTACTTACCCTCGATAATAATTACGCAACAGCCTGACCAGAAATGGCTCCGATGGGCCGCGTTGTCGTCAAAGCGTAAAGCAACGTGAAAGTCGTCAAGAAAGAGGCAATTCACAGCTATGACGCCAGCTTCGGATTGCCCAGGGTCTATCGACCTCGAGGGGGGGGGGGGGGGATGCAAAAGAGATGCACGGCGGGGGGAGCAAGCCGCTGTACTGACAAGGGGAGGGACCGCCACCACCGCTTCAGCTGGCTTGGTGGGGAAGGGAAGGGCAGGCCAGCATGGGTCCCT